>JAOTQE010097411.1:0-14175 GCA_025631205.1 Nesometra sesokonis
GTGCTGCGAGTTTTTACAAATATTGTTGTTAAAGTGTGCCGTGATGTTCAAGAATTGGTTGCCGTGCCATTTAATTTAAAAGTGTGCAGTACATTTATATTGTTGTTTTGAATTTTGAAAGTGTGCTATGCAAATACAATCATACAATCATACTTTATTATGTAATGCTTGAAAGTTTGAAATGAAAGTGTGCTGTGATGTCCAAATATTGCCTGCCGTGTCATTTAATATGAAAGTGTGCAATTGAATACATTTTAAGTGTGTTGCGAGTTTTTAAAAATATTCTTGTTATGAATTCTGAAAGTGTGCTATGATGCAAATACAATCATACAATCATGCTTTATTATGCAATGCTCAGCCTAATTATATTTACAGTAAGTAGATTGCCGAAGTAGCAATCGTTAAACTGATGGTGGTAGTCCACTGAAACATGTTTGTATGGGTCTGTAAGGCCATCTTGTAAATAAATATATGGATGTTACCCATTACGAAGTTTGAAACATACCCCTTTTACACTGCCAATACAATTGCGGGGTCGTTCTGCAAGTCAGCGTTTCGGGACTACAACTGCAGGACCGATTTGAGGTGTAAAGGGTGTAAAAATTTGGTTCCGGGATGAATCGTCCCGCGACGGTCCCAGGACAGCGAAGCGGAATGCATTCAATTTTGATCCTTTTCGGGACACTCCCGGGACGAACCCGGAGTGGCAGTGTAAACGGTTCCAATTTCAAGTTTCGGAATGATTTTACAGGTAGGTTTGATAGAATAAATTATATATTTGTAAATCACTGTTCTAATAAATATTATTAATAGTAAAATATTTTATTACATGATATGGGTAATTTTAGAAGTGAGTTATGTTTTAAAGTACCAGAAAATAAAAACAGAAGACAAAGGGGAAATCCCTTAACTACATCTTAGGGGCGCTATTTAAATTATTTGAACAATCGTAAACTGGATCATTAGCAGTGTAAATGGACTGGTATAGTAAAGCGGATTCATCCCGCAATGTCTGATCTGGTGTAAAAGGAAACTCATTCCACAATCATTGCAAGAATGTTCCGGGATTGTATTTTGCTTGGCAGTGTAAAGGGGTAACAGTTGTGCTTTTTTAAATTGCATTGCCTGTCTGTTCCTTTGCCATTAAGTTAACAAATTTATAGTAAAATGGCTAAACAAAAGTAAACAAAGGATTGACCCAAGATACAGTACAGTACCGTACCCATCAACTTGCTATAAAAACTAATTTTGAACTTGTCTACTTACATGCATAAGATTGTAGTAGTTTGGTTTGCCTGTGTAAAAGAAGCATTCATATGGCCTTCCATCTGGGCCAAACTGGGCTGCCTTCTGAGGAGGGTAGTATTCTAAGGGGTGCTTCAACATCGGCCTAGCTCTCTTCTCAAAAATACCAGTAGGTAGTAAGTAACGAATTGCTGACTATTAATAAAAATTAAAAAATAGTAATAAGAAATTCTGATGGTAATTTTAGTTAAAGGGCAGGTTACACCACCAGAACTTTGCTGAATCGTTCATGGGGTGGTTAAACCAAGGTTAAAGCAACGCTGGCTTCAGCAGTGCACGGCTAAGGCAACACCCGGGTTTTGTTTGTTTTCCCATATTGTGTGCCGTCACGAGTGTTGTCGAAATTCTGCCCCCTCTACTACCGTTCAAGGAACGCTCCAACAAAGTTCAGGCGGTGTGACTGGGCCTTAATTCATTCACTCATTCATATTTATTGTGGAATTTCGTACGAAACAAAATTAGTAATTATTTGTAAATATTTTCTTAATAAATTAAAATTAATACCAACATTTGTAATGTAAAAAGCAGTGGGATCCTAGCGCAAGTCCAAATTATAGCTTATGAGCTCATTGTTTCTAGACTCTCAATTTTATTATGGATTATCAAGTTTCAGGTAACCTTTATGAGCTTTTCGAGCAATGACTTAAATTGATTTATATATTTGGCATTTACAACATAATTTGGTAAAGAATTCCATTTATTAATGACACAAACTGAAAAGTGTGTTTTTGCATTCGAGTTCTGAAATGAACAGGTCGAATACAGAGATTGCCCATGTGTCATAGAGTCAGTTAATTGAGTAAAAAAAAAGCATTCCACAGTGAAATCACGCAGAAGAGACAGGACACACCCTCCTGCCGGTGACAAGATCACCTTGGATTTGAATTTGGTAAAGTGCTAGGGTTGGCAGGTATGAAGTAAGTATGAAGCGAGTTTATATAGAGAAACTTTTTATGTCACAACAATAGGTGATGCCCTTTGTTGTCAAAATTAAGGTCATTTTATGCCTGAATGATTTTGCATTCTTATGGTTTAGAACTGGCTTTTTCTCTTTGAAAAAATAACTCTGCTAACATGGTAGATAATGATAATAATAAGAAAAGATACCTTTTGGAAAAAAACTGTATACTGGCATAAAATTCAAAGTGTACAATGTTTCTGTCTCCTCTCAAGACTATGATTCACCACCGATGATGACGGTGCCCTCTAGCAGTGTACATTGTACACTTTGGATTTTATGCCAGTATACAGTTTTGTTCCAAAAGGTATCTTTTTCTTATTACTATCATTATACAAATGGAACACAGAAGTCTTATCATGGTAGATAATGGTAGTGACAAGGTAGACATAGGTAGTTAACAGGGTTAATACTGTAATAACTACAATACACCAACCTTGGTACCTATCTATATTATCCCATTATAACCAAGACCCTTACGTCTCTCAATTGACCTCCCAAGGGAGCCTACCAAGGATGTGGTCAACAATGCCCTACAATCAAAAAAAAAACAGCCATTAATAGACCTTTAGACTAATTACACCATGACAATCGGTTACTTGTTTAGCTTAAGGTATCAATAACATCAACAAATACACTACCTAGTTACAAGGTGGTTCTTTGTGGGTCTAGGTAGATCTTCCTAGTAGTTTAACATGGTAAACCCACCTTGTTTGAGGGTGTTATTTTTTTCAAAGGGTTGCAAGAAAAAAGGCTAAAGTTAGGCTAGGCCTACATGATTTCTTTGATAATTCCCGATTGTAAAGGTAGTAGACTGTAGATCATATCAGTCTGATGTCACCCTGGCTGTCTCCAAAGAAAGTACACTTTTTACATATGGCACCCATGTCACACATTAGCTATCCATTGGTAACTAAATTTAGACTGTTTACAAAAGCAAAAAAAAATACTTTTTTAGCATGCACCAAAAAAATTAAATATTGTTGTTATTAGCTGCGTCAAAGAAGTTGCCGAGGTTATGTTTTCAATCATGTTGGTAGGTGTGGTTATATGTTCGTTCGCAGCATAATTTAAAAAGTACTTGACAGAATTTGACACAATTTTCAGGGAAGCTTGGAAATAACCAAAGGAACAATTGATTAAATTTTGATGATGATCCATCGTAGCATGTGCCTGTGGGGGAATCCGGAAATCAAATGGTGTCCAGTGTGCGATCTGAAGTAGAGCATCACGCTACAGTGATTTTTCATAAAGGAAATAATTAGCCAGATTGCTGTCACCTTTACTGTTAGCTTTTATAGACTGTTCAATATTTCGACATAAATTATGTCATCATCAGGATTATGCTCTAATCATTCCTGATGATGACATAATTTATATCAAAATATTAATTCTTGTCATGAAGGTGTGTATCTCAATGCTTGGAGTATGCCTTATACTTTCTTACTTGAAGTTGATTAGTGGATCATTTAAGTTCTTATAATGGTTCATTATTCAACCAACTGACGCTGTACAGTAGCTTTATATTAAACACTAAAAAATCTGCATAAATAAGAACACTTTGTACAGACATTGAAAACGGTTAAAGTTGCATTCCCGAGAATTTTGGACGCCTGGTGAAGATTTGTGCTCTCCAAGATTTTCTAGTTTTGTATTTTTTTATGGTTGGAAGTAATAAAATGATATAAACATGTTGGATCAGTATTTCAGTATGATATTTATAAATTTGAATACATTATAGTCAGATTGAGAATGTTACAATTTTGCTGACATTGGAAGAAATGGTCCTTTAGCCAGACCGAAACCAGGCGTTTGTCGGCAGGAAGAGATTTGTGTAAAATGCTCCTGAATGTGTAAAACATGTATTTTTACACTTTTTACATTTTCAACTTATCTTAGACGAAATTTATCATAGATTTCCAAAATGTATGTAATTTGATGCAATTTCACATATCAAATTGGTAAAAATTACAAAAAAAACTGAGGCCTGTATTTTTGTATTTCATTAGTTCTTAGTGGAAGCAAAAATAGTTTATTTAAATGTCATAATTGACCATGTTAGTAAACTCCGATATTAATGAAATTTTTACAGTTTATGGAGGACTAACTAATAAGTGTTCCAAATTTCAAGGTCATAGCTATCTCGAATATAGTTTATTGAAGGACACAATGTATTCCTATGTACCAGCACATTTTAAACTTCCTTTTTGTTGAACTGTTGTTTATCTTTGTTTGCCAATTTCTCTGTAATTATTATTAATTGAATTCTACAGACTAATGTTATGTATTTAAATGATCATAACTCTTTAAGTACATGGTCAATTTTAATAATCTATACATCAATATGAAGCTTATTTTTTCTATATTAGTTGTACTACAAAAACTCAGAGTTGAAAATTTCCGACAAAAGCCTGGTTTTGATCTGGCTGTACACATATAGTGGTATTATCAGTTTGGACAATTCGGTTAAAGGTGGATTAAAACTCAGGAACTTTAGATTGGAAGGTATAGCTTGTTTACAACAAAGGTACTGTACAGTGGTGATTGGTTGTTTTACATTAAGGATAACCATTCTACAGCGATCTGGCCAATTATTTCCTTCTATAAAAAATCAGTGTAGCGTGAAGATGCACTACTAATCGTACACAAACACTGTATGAGGTCCGAAGGCCCCACAGGTGCATACAACCATGGATCGTCACCAAAATTTAATCAATTGTTCCTTTGGTCATTTCTAAACTACACTGAAAATTTTGTCACAATCTGTCAATTAATTTTTAAGTTATGCTGCGAACAGATAAACACAAACACACAAACCCACCAACACGAATGTAAACATAACGTTGCCAAATTTGTTGGCGGCGATAAAAATTCATTGTTGAACTGTACAAATTATTGTAATGCATATTTCCACCGTTCAGTAGTTGCATTTATTAGGAATAAATTGGGTGAAAATAATGTGTTATGCCACATGACTACATGACATGAATCAAAATTTCAAATCAATGGTTATTGAATAAATTTATGTTAGTGTTAATATTGTCCAGAGTCTTATAAAATTATTTTAGTACCACAAGGAAATTGTTTAGCAAATATATTGGACATTTTCATTATCAAATTATTTTTTTTTTTATTTACAGTTTTTGGGTGATTTCGGATAAATTTTAACACCAGTTTAACAGAAAATTTATAGCCTTCCTCAAGCAAATTTCACTAATATTAATCTTGTCAAGGGGTTCTTAAAAAATTATTGTAGTACATCATTCAGACAATAAAGTATGATTCTTATAATTTGATTTGTGTTAAAAAAATATAAAAGACATAGATTTAACTATTTCTTTGATAAAATCATTATGGAAACAGATAATTTATATTAAATCATTTTTTAAAGCATTTTAGGGTTATTTTGAAGAGATTTTTTAACACATGAACCTCCTGCAATAAATTTCACTGTTAAGACCCCTTAAAAAATAATTAGTTATTAATCACCCCCACACACATCACATTTGGAAAATTTATGTTTTTCTTTTTTACTCATAATTTTACTACTATTTCAAACATTCATTTTTCTCTACATGCGTCTGATTGTTTTGCATAAGTCTAGATTGAATAATAATAGACGATCGGGGGCCATGTGATGTGAATGATTAGACCCAACTTCAGATCATTGCAATAATCGTCTTTTGTTCAAATTTAAAATTTTAAATAGGTGTAGACCTAGGCTTTATGTTTTATTTGTTTACTGAAATTTTAAACAAGAATTTATGTTTATATGCCATAATATTTGCGAATTTTAAATATAATATACCAAAGTTGTGTTAGCAAACACCATTGGGTCATAAAAAAAAACTGCCCTATTTTCATGCTCCGATAGGATGATATACTACAAATGATATTTTTTATGGGGGCCTAACGATATTGTCAGGGTGTTATTATTTTAGTATACCTTAATGTAAGATCTTGGAAATTTGATTTGTGTTTATCAAAAAATGTAAAACAATCAATCGCCACTGTACAGTACCTTTGTTGTAAACACACTAACCTTCCAATCTAGAGTTCCCTAGTTTGTTCCACCTTTAACCGAATTGTCCAAAGGGATAATACTATTATGTTTTTGTGGTTATCTGTATTGTACAAGAACCAATAAATACTGTACCTTGGTGGTTAACGATCCTGCCTTCCAGTCTATAATCTGCAAAAAAAATGACTGTGTACAGAAATGGTATACACTTAAAGCTGCATTTTCCAGACTTTCAATCAGGTACTTGGTGGAGGTTTGTGCCCTCCGAGTGCTTCTAGGTTATTGTAGATATTATAATATTGAATTGTGGACAATACAGTATCTAATAACCAAGAGGAGGAAATCGACTGCCTCCACAAAAATTAAGAAAAGGTTAAAAAAAGTAACATCTTTGGGTTATTTTAATAGATTCTAAAACTAATGGCCTTTAACAAAACAGTAATGACTTTCCTGCAACAAATTTCATTGTTCCAGTTATAATATTTTCAAGGTGTTCTATACAATTATTTTAGTACACCACGATGTAAGATCATGGAAATTTGATTTGTGTTTATTAAAAAATGAATTAAATGAGGATTTAATCATTTCCTTGAAATACAAATTTAATTACTAATTTATTTTTAAAAATTAACATTTCTGGGTGATTTTGATAGATTCTGAAACTAATGCATTTCCTGCAACAAATTTCATGGTTTATTGTGAGGGTGTTCTTTATAAAATTATTTTAATACAAAATAATGTAAGATCATGAAAATTTCATTTGTTTATAAAAACAAGAGACATCGAATTAATCATTTCTTTGAAACAGATATTTTAATGTTAATTTATTTAAAAAAAATAACATTTTTCACTGATTTTGGAAAGATTTAGAAACAATGGTCTCTTAACAAAATAGTACTGTAATGAACTTCTTGAAACTATGCTCAATCCGGACTATCAAATTAATTTGACAAAAAACTTTGATATACACATATATGGTAATGAATATCCATGTATGGTCATAGTGTGATGTCATCATGACCATATATAGGCATGTCAAAGTTGTTTTGTCAAAGAAAAATTGATAGTCTGGACTTAATTTCACTGATTAGTGAATGTTAGATCATGAAAATTTGATTTGTTTATAAAAAAAAACAGTTATCGATTTTATCATTTCTTTGAAACAGATAGTTTGATAGTAATTTATTTAAAAAAAATTAGATTACGGTTTTTTTGGGGTTATTTTGGAATGATTTTGAAACTAATAGTCTTTTAACAAAATATTAATGAATTTCCTGCAACTATTTTCACTGATTATTGATTCTTATTATGTTTGATAACATTGTTAATAACAACAGCCTTCAGGTTTGTATCTAGTGTTAAGCAACGTATAATACAACATTACGCAAATTGCTCAAATCTACTGGCATAAGTGACCCTCGGATGAGTAGGAATAATTGACAGTGGTCATAGGTTAAACACAGCTGTAGTTGATGCCTATAATGCTAGTTCACCAGTAGACAAAGTGTGTATTTTTTATTTTTGTGATTTTATGCTACTGTAGGGTCAGGATTTCAAAAATTACGCTAATGTCTCTATATAAGGTTTGATTGTCTCCATTTTCTTCCTTTTTTCTAAATATTTTCTTATTTCAATACAAACATCTTACGTTGAAATTTGTTTAGGTCATTTAGATAGTATACCACAGCTTGAAATATTGTTATAAGTGTCTTTAAATGATTTATAGATGCAAAATTAATTTTTATAAGATTATTATGGTACATTTTAGTTAAATGTTTTTATTATAACTTTAAAGATGATAACTAAAAAAAAGCATCTCTCATTGTAATAGGTAATGTTAGTGTAGGTTGAATTTTTTTTATAAACTTTATTCTTATTTGCTGGTATTTTTGCTGGTTGAAACCCCTTAACACAGAGAGTAAAATTCCAGTACTATGATGGTTTTTTCTGTGAAAGAGTTTTAGCGAAAAGCATAAATCTGGCACTGTTAATATTAGAGGGCGCTGTTTTTACCAATATTTCCAGCTTTGACCTTTGTGTAGTTCTCATTAACTGTGTAAGCTGGCATATACAGTGTACACTTTCACACAAATTCGGCCTATACAAGTAACAGTAATGTGACAATAATATCTAGTTTCTGTGGTGGTCTAACAAATGCCGGCATGGCATTGAAGGAAAAGTACCCTTTCACACTATAAGTCCCAATTTTCAGATTACTGGAATATTTTAATTTTACACTATATTTTTATTTATAAAAATGTTGATACATGATTATCCTGGGGATACCAGATAGCCAGATAGCTGTTATGGCCAGAGGCTAATATAATGGCATCCCCATTAACTAATTAACAATGAACGGGTGTTCCAGATTGAAATAACTGTGGGTTAAAAAGACGATTTAAAAGCCCGAGTCTGTGTGAAATGGGCTTATTTCTAGTGAAATGCTCTCTATGTTTATGTCATCCATTTAACAAAATTATTGTACTGTTTTTGTACAGAAAGAAGATGACATTAAAAAAAGGACTCTTGATAAAACTTTATCTGAAGCATCCTTTGCCGCTAAAGTGAGGATGTCGGATGTGTCAATAAAAGAAGAGTGGCAAGACGATGACTATTCACATCAGAAGTTGCAAGGTCTGTCTGCTACATTGACTTCTCAGGATTCGTTCTTTGAGAGGTCAGTGCCAACGATGGAGAGCAACATTGAAGAGGAAGAGCAGTATGATGATAAGATGGTGCAGTTAGATGGAGCAACGCTGCGTGCGGACTACTCACTACGGGATCGTCGGTTGACTACTGATAGTGCAGTACTAGATGCTGCATTCCCTGTTGATGAGGATGATGATGAGGATGAAGATGATGACGATAACAGTGCATTTGTTGAAGACAGACGAGGTAGGATGATGTTGTTGTTTTCTCTTTCTATTGTCTCCACTGTTTATTTTATTGTTTACTCTATTATAGTTGAACCTCCTGTAAGCAGACACCCTTGGGTCCATGAAAAGTGTCTGCTTACGGGAGGTGTCTGCTTTAAGAGAATTTCCGCCGATATAGGGTCAAAGTTGTAAAATATGTATATATCCTTATGTATGAAATTTCACGGCTTTCTCAGCACAAATGGCCTCTTAAATTTCTAGACACTGCATTCTGTATTTTATTACATATTTGTTATCATTTTTAAGATTGTTTCAGTAATAGGATTTTCTGTCATTGCAGTTTAAGAACTATTTTGTACAGAAATTTGTATTCGTTGTACAGAAAAATCATTAAATTTTCCAGGATATCCACTTATGGAAGGTAAATTTACATAGAAAAAATCCAAAATTTAAGACAAAAAGCGTCAGCATCAGCTTACAGGAGGTGTGCACTGATTAGATAGAAAAAACAAACAGGTCTTTGAATTAGTGTCCGTTATGGGAGGTGTCCACTACGAGAGGTGTCCGCACAGGGAGGTTCAACTGTATCATGAATTCCCATATTGACTCAGTTATAGAATACTGAAAAGTTTCATCACAAAAATAGGTAGTGCAGTAATGTAATAAAAATGTGGTCAATGAATTTTCTCTAGTTTACGCAAAGAAGCATTGCGGATTTTGCCTTTTAGCTTACGATGTCTTATCTCTATATTGGTAGTTAATATGTAAATGTGATAACTATTTTCTGGGCGTTCAATATATTACATAGTACATTCTGAAGGTAAATTATTTCATTTTAAAATGTCTCATCGCAAAAAAGCCTATTATATAGCATAAGATTATAATCCATCAGGCATAAAATTTCCTTAATGTTGACGACCAATTATGCCTCCTATTGTTGTGATGGAGACAATATAGTACTCTATAAGCACACCCTCTTGAACAAGAAATTACATATTTATGTAGTTAGCTTACTTGAGGATCTCAAAACATTTTAATATTCAATAATTTTTTGCATAAACCTTAGGCCTAGGTGATATTGAATTGTGTTATTTTTTTTTTATTACCTCCGTGAGGTTATGCTTTCAGTCATTTCAGTAGTGAGTGTTTGTGCGTGTTTGTTCTGTTCGCAACATAACTTAAAAAATAAGTGATGAAATTTTCAGGAAAGTATGGAAATGACTGAGGAACAACCGAATCCCACTTTGCCAAAATCCAGTTTGCCGACAGAAGTGAATGGGCTTTCGTGTTACGAACAGTGATATTCCAGTAGCCAATAACCTAGCCTAGACTGTGTACTGAATAGTTAAATTAATTTTTGACTAATTACTTTATCAATTATTGATTAAATCCTAAATGTTAATTGTTTAATATGTACAGGTGAAACATTTATATACTGCACATTAAACATTACCATCCTGTTCAATCTTTATAGGACAGTCATTTTTTGTGAATTACTGTCACTACAATCAAGATTCATCTAATAAATATGATTTATAGTAATATTTTAATATTACTATACAGCAATAGTTAAAACTATTGGTGTTAAAATTAAACTTAAAGGGGAACTCCTGGATTAAAATTTATAAGGATATACCTATAGAACAATTAGTTGTGAACTAACTGACAATACTTCACAATATTAGAACAAAATGGTATAATGAAGGAAAGCACTTTCCAAAATGGGTCTTAAATTCACTTATGCTGGATAATTGACTGAATGGTCACAGTAACATTCACTTAGGCAGTTGGAAATCTGGGTTATAGCAGGAGTTGGCAAACTGGGTTTTGGCAAAATGGGGTTCAACAAACTTGTCAGATACCATTTTGCTACATATAAAAAAATTGTGCAGTTTACATAAACTATGGCAGAGTTTATGCTTTTATTTCCTGCTTTGATTTTGATTGTTTGTTTTTTTTTTTTTACTTTAAGTGAATTTTAACTGCTGAAGCTTCAGATTTCAACCCACAGAAATAGAATAAAAAGAAGACGTATACTATAGTATTTATTTTAATCAGTGAAGCATTAAAAGCAAAGAAAACCTATTATAAGGGAATAATTGTTTTTTAATACACAGACCACAAAATCAGTCAAGTATTAGACATGTTGGAACAATATCAATAATTGTATGACCATTTTGAGAGAAACTAGAATGTAGGAAGTGCTTACAATCAGTTGCAGTTTGAATTTATGGAACATCAGTTCTTTGGTTTTGCTCGTGTTACACATGATATATATCATGGTAAAGTTAACCTGCCTGAGATAGTTGATGATCTGTCATTACCTAGTGAGTAAAACATTGTATGTGTTTGAGATATTCATTAATTTCTAGGTTTCATCAAACAGGAAATAAACTTAAAATTAAAATGTCTGACTGTAGATTTAAAGTGATTATTTTAACTTAGTGGTTTTAGTGTGTTTGTGAGGTGTCATTACAAAACGATTCTTGTACAGAAAAACAAAATTGAGTTATACTTGAATAGAAGAGATTATAATCTATAAATTGGTTTTTAAATGAGGTTTATAACTTGAGTATAATGATAGAAAAATAATTTTAAGTATACGTATGAAACACTTTTTGGAGAAAATTGACTTTGATGATGAAGAACTGTTGACTTCCTGCATGTTTTCCATTGATTTTTAAAAACAGTCATTCCAACATGTAGTTCAAAAACATGTTTATTTTAAATAAACTTAAACAGGATGTATGTATATTAAATTTAAGATTTAATCTTAACAAAACAACAGAAATCTCATTTTTAAGAAATCACGACTTTCTGTCTATTTTTATTGATATCTCAAAATCACCCGCGGCGCAACATGACTCATTTTGTTACGACACCTCACATTAATGTCTTCAGTTTCCATAGCCTGTGCATATTCATTTTCCTTCCATTTCCATGGCCTGTGGTTTGAACACTGTAATATTGATTATAGTTTGATAGTGAAGATGAATACCTTTTACCCTGTATCCTTCCATCCAAGAGCAGATTCAGGATTTCTGGCCCACTGTTTGTAAAAAAAAATGTGACTACTAAAAGAGGAGCATACTCCCCTTGCACAATGGGGGCCGCCTGGTTCCCCACTGAAGTCCAGGGTCAGAAAAAAATGTGACTGCCAAAAGGGAGAGTATGCACCGTTACCCCTTTCACAATGGGGGCTGCCTGGTTCCCGTCTGGAGTTTAGGGTCAGAAAAAAATGGGACTGCCAAAAGGAGGAGTATGCGCCCCTGGCACAACCTGCCTGGTTCTGCCTCTTCCATCCTTCATGAATTCTGAAAATAACAGTGTGTTTACATTGATTTTCTACATTTTGTCATACATCTGATGAATTATGACTTTTAAGTTGAAAAGAAGATTTAGCTTGCATTCCATCTTCACCGCCTGTAGCCAAACCTTTATATATTGAAAACAATTTATTCTGTAAATGGATTCTGTAAATAATATGAAGTTTTACAGAAATGTATACAATTTATCATACACAGGAAATAAACTGGTAATTGAATTATCTCTGTGACTTAACAGGGGCGGATCCAGTGGGGGTTCGGGGGGTTTGATCAACCCCCTCCGACATGTTTGAGTGTACTAAAAGAGGGTTTTTGTTAAACATTAAAGTGATATTCTTTGTGTAAAATTTAAAAGTAATGAACAAACACCTTAGACTTCGGGAAAGCCCATTTGCGGGTATCTCGGAAAGACATTGCGGGTATTTCGGAAAGACATCTTTAGGGGAAGGGTCATTTGATGTCCTTTTTATTTTTATAATTTTACATTCGAACCATCCTCCACAAAATCCTGGATCTGCCCCTGCTTAATTGAAATAAGGATTCCTGGTCTGAACATGGTCTGTGGTTCACATGCATTTTGTTTTATTAGGTGTACATCCCCATTAGAAAGTTTGTCATGCCTTCTCACATTGGATAATTTGAGTAGTTTCCACTTGATTGCTTAGCTATACAGTATATTCCTATCCTTATTTAATCTGGTAAGCCAGTGAGGTGGTTAATTATTACATAAATTTCTTTGAAAATTTAGGGTAAATTTAATCAAACTCTAAGGGAAAATTACACATAATGTTGAATAAAGAGCCTCCTTTGTGAAAATTATGAATTAAATGATGTCATAATACATTTCATGAAAGCGCCATCATCACTTAATAACTATGTATATGAAATTTTCTATGTTAAAGCCAACATGTAAATTCAAATAAAATCTAAGCTTAGTGTATAACAGCTGACCCCATGTTTCTATAAAAAAATAATATAAAACTTAATTAAACAGTGAATACTGGAATAAACAATATTCTAATAGATTGTTAGTGCTCAGTATTTAATACAGGGTTGTCGACTAATATTTTTTTGAATACTTCCTGTGGTCTAATTATTTCTCGTATTGCTATCGATTAGATCATTATATTGTATTACTATGCATAACTATTTTACCCATTGTTCCTCAAAAAAAAAATATAAAATTCAATTAAATGGTGAATTCTGTGATAAACAATATTCTGAAACAGACAATTATTTATCAATGCTCTGTGTTTAATACATGGTTGTCGACTAAAGCTAATTTATTCTTGAATACTTCCTATGGTCTAATTATTTCTCTCATTGCTGTCGATTAGATCTTTATATCACATTAGTATCCTGATCGCATCACTTCTGTTGATTACAATAACATTTCTATGTGTGTCACAGTTTGAACCTGTAGGCATCAATAGCTTTTATTTTTATCAGGTTAACTTGTTTACAGATATGAGCCAGACATCTTTAAAAAAATTTAAGAAAATAAGTTATGGCTCACCATTGTAAGCCTCTTAAATATCCATAACTTAAAATATAGAATATTAATGACTAAGCTGCGACTGGGCATTTTAGAACTTGAAATGGAAACTGGGACATGGAGCAATACTCCTCAACAAAATCGTACTTGCAAATTATGTAATAATAATTTAGTAGAAGATGAATTCCATTTCA
>JAOTQE010097422.1:0-14174 GCA_025631205.1 Nesometra sesokonis
TAGCTTACAACTACATACGTGGTGTACCGCAAACGTTACATGTTTATTGATATCTCACCATGCAAACCTTCAAGCAGTAAGTTGTTTGTTACCTTTATTTAATGCACATCCAACAGCAAGTATCTCGACAGTTTAAAAATTGATTTAATTTAAAAAAACTAATTAACTTAAAGAAAAAAAGACAAAAAAATATACTTGCCAATTACAAGATGAATATATTCATCATCACAGATGATGAACATCTTGCGAGATGGCACACTTAACAAGATTTTTTCAGTCAGAATGGTCATTGCCCAGCGTGTGCACAGGCTTAATTATCTTTATATCATTCACTAAGAATATTTTATATCATGCTTATATTATGGTCCTCAGGTAGTGGTGTAGTTGATATTAGTTGTGAGAATGATATTATTTTTCCTAGCACTTGGCCATTGATTGCAGACCCGTACCCAAGATTTCGGATGGGGAGGTGCATTTGGCGGAAATCCAGAACTCATTTACCATTTTCGAGTAGACAAGCAAAAAAAAAAATGTCATTTGCCCCAAATTGTCATGATTTCGACAAGCTGCAGCTTCCATTTCTGCCTTTTGCGTGTAGGGGTTTCACGCAAAAGGCAGCATCTATCGCACCCCCATCCCCCCCCCCAAGGCTTGGATTGAACCAAAGACCTTCAGACCTATGGCCTGGAGATTCCATGCAATGTTAGTTTCTAACATTAGGCCATAGTCTACTTGTATTTAAGGGTGAAATATGACAAGATGCCTGTTATTTATTTTTCTATTGCAGGCTGCACATGCTCAAGTCATGGTATCTGTGAGGAGGGTATATCAGGATCTGGCAGCTGTTTCTGTCATTTGGGTTGGACCGGAGTGAACTGTGATCGTCAGCTTTCAACAATTCCTATCTGTTTTCCTAGTTGCCATCCCTATGCAGTTTGTCGTTTTGCTAACAGATGCGAGTGTTTGCCGCAATATGGTGGTGATGGCAGGTCTTGTACAGGTAAAAACAAAGTTTGAGAATTCTATATGCTGCCCTCAAAATAAAAATAAAGTTTTTGGCAGTAAATTTGAAAGTTCTATATAGTGTAGGTAACATAGTTTTGTTTTACTATCTCCTAAATCAGAGATGGCAAGTTAAAAAAAATTGTATGAGTAAGATTTCATGACTCAGTGTCTTGGCACATGTGCACATCACAAGCGAGGAAGTGAAGCGACCAAGCGGGGAGGGTTTTCCTCTCCCGTGTTAGGAAGCTTTTTAAATTTTTAGCTTGTAATGGTGCGATCTGGTGCATATTTAAGTGACTGTTTTACTTATTTTGAAAGACAATAGAGAAATATATCTTCAGTTTCAATTATTACTTTAATCCAAGACTTATGCTCCTTGTAGGCCCAAGTTGCAGACTTCATGTCTTGAGCAGATCTTTGCCAGACTTAGGCCCCGATGCGTGAGGTAAATGGGTACCATGAGTGAGTCTCACACAGAAAGCGCGAGACTTGGCATCTCTGCTGAATTCAAGTCTTGCTGATCAGTTCACACTTAATGAATTCAGTCATCACCTGTGATCTGCTGTAAATTTGCAAATAATTGAGTGATTTGTAAATTTATACTTGAACTTACTTGAATTGCCGCTCCTTCCATCTATCTTGGGTGCGGCTTGGGTGAGGGGGCTTTTCGCCTTTGGTAACCAAAGGATGATTTGATTGCTGACTTGAAGGTGTTTACTGTGCTTGCATCTATAGCATTGGTTGGGAGATTGTTCCAGTCTTTTATTGCCCTGGCTGAATGTGTATTTCCTGGAGTTGACTCTTACATGTTTTTGTTTAAGCTTTAGTGAATGTCCTCTAGTTGTTTTATAGTCTTCTTTCTTGTAAGTTTAACTTGAAATAAAAGTATTTTTATTTGATTTATTGAAATTTTACTCACAATAAAAATGCAATAAATGACTTGCTTCATTCATGATAAAATACAATAAATTGTGTTAGTTTTAATTCAGAATGTAATTTTTATCACAGATGTCCAGTCTCAAGAGACCGGCAATACCGAATGCTGGTGTTAATTTTGAGTACTGTTAATATAATTCTTGAGTATGAGTAGGACCATTTCAGCCATATGTAATACTGTTACTCCTAGATAGATTATTTGTTGTTATTAAATTTTCACTCCAAATCTAGGCTAGTAGACTAGGCCAAAAATTTAAAAAGAGGCCTAGAAATTGAATTAGGGGGAGTAGAATGTTAGGAGCAGTCTCTACGGTTGATTGTTGCTGAGATATAGAACATTGTATGTTATAGGCTGCCATTTTAATACAAGGCAGAAAAATCAAGTGTCAACAGGGCTTATGGTGACCACAGAGGATCAAGCAGGTTATCTGGCTATGTTGACTGCTCCTAACATGCCACTTTCCCTAATTCATTTTTTTCAGATTTTTCGTAGTCTATAGACCCTCGTCGGGCTTAGGCCAATCTTTGATTGATGATTGCTGTACTCGCTCTTGGTGATTTATTGAACTTATTTCCAAAAATATTAATATACATCTTTACAGCTATGAATGTATGTGCATACTTAAATGGTGGATGCAGTGAATATGCTACCTGTGTTGAAACAGACGGACATGTAGACTGCACATGTGTAGAAGACTATGAAGGGAATGGATGGACGTGTACTCCTAAGAACCCATGTCAAAGTAATAATGGGGGGTGTCATGTTGAGGCCCAATGTACACATACTGGACCGGTAAGTCTACAGGGTTGTTTTTATTTTAGTTTGTGTCACATCCAACAGCAAACAAATAACTCACCAATTAATGAGATCTACATCTCATGAAAAGTCTTTCACGATTGCGGTCTTTCGTCTTGCGGACGACTGTCTGCAAGTCTCCTCTATTTTAAAAATATAGGCTCAAAACACACTTATTTCGATCATTGTAACTGTTACCTCTTTGTTCATATTTTTTTTCTTTTCTTTTTCTGTTTTGTTCTCTTTTTCAAAAGACACTTATCAAAGTGCATAGAGACTTTGTATAATGCGCTTACCAATGCATTGTTTTCATGAGCGCCTCATTTTAATAAATGTGTCTTTCAAATAAGTGCGAAGTACTACAAATGTTGAAGGCATGTGGATGCTTATTACGTTAAAAAATAGAGAAAATAATCGACACAGAATTTTTGCACTATAGGCATATTTCCATAACTAAATTTATGACGCACATCTTATGTTCTAATCACGCGCATCTCATGTTCTAATCACGCACCTTAATCGTACGCGCGCACAAAATTTTAAATAAATCTTGGTAGGATGTCACAACAGTCAGATCGTCGAGACTACACACTACTACAAGAACTAAAGTAAACAATTACTTTTAATTTAATGCATACCTATGTTTTACTAAATTTCTATTCTTTTCATACAAAAGAACATATGGAGTCACGTAGGGTCGAGTTCAGTACTGAATTTGAAACGTGATAGGCAGGCGTCTTGACCCCTGGGTATCATGTAACATCATAACAAACTTTTGGCATTCTTTTGTGACAAGTTAACAATTTAATCATTTCTTTGTTTTCTACAGAATCAGCGATCTTGTTCCTGTGTGTTACCATATCTAGGTGATGGCTTAACATGTGAGTTAACAACAAGTGCACCTACTGGTAGAGGGCGGTGTTCTAGTGATAATGGAGGATGTACAGAGAATGCCGACTGCAAAGAAGTACCACCTACAGGTAACAAAAAGCCCTTTTTCCTCTTGATGCTATGGTAACACAAAACAAAACAACAGTGTTTGTAATTTCAAGGTTGACAAGGTCAATGATAAAACCTAAATCGTGTGGGTTCATTGAATTTCCACTCATATTTCATGCTGTGCATGCCGACATTTATACATTTTGCAATAAACTAAAACAGTAAAAAAACCACTTAGTTAATTGTATATTTCATGTTTTTTACCACTTCAACTCTCTAAACATTTGCCAGGCTTGTGATTTATTGTTAAGTCCAATACCTGTAAATTTTTGACATGGGAAATTGCCTAGTATTTTCAAAATAATTAAACTTTAACCATGCATCAGAATTAGCACTAAAACAACACTTTTTTTCTCTCAAATGTTTTTTTGTCACTTCCATTGCATAGTTTTACGATTTAGTTCTGATAAGTTCACAATAAGGTCAGTTATTTAAGTTTGACATTGCATCAGAATTAACATTAAAAACAACTATTTTTTGCTGTCAGACATTGTTTCTCATGGTTTTTGTTGCATTGCATTCGTTCACAATCCGCAAGTTAATGATTTATATTATATTTAGTAACTAGAATAAATGGAATAAACTACAATACACATTTACTTTAAGCGCATGATGTATTTTTTGACATTATTGGACATACTATGGAATGTAAAATTGCCTGAGTCTCACAGGTATTAACAGAAATTTACATCTTCTCTTCTGACCCATAAAAAAATATTTTTTTATTTTACCTTAAAAATGATTTGACCTTATGACATTTAATACATTATTTTTCTATTATCAGACTTTTTTTTAAATTATCAAGGCACATTACCACTCAAATACACATGTTATTACTTCACAATCTCCACAAACAGCACTCTTTGGCATGGTACTGTAGTGTACAATAAAGGTTTTCACCTTATAATTCCAAACCATGGATCTGAATCTAGGGAAACTAATTTTTTTATTATTACCAAAATAACAACTCCACTCTAGGACTGATTATGTGACTTAATTTGGTAGAACAACATTATGTGTATGCAACTTTGTAAAGATTTCTTATCACAGAAATTTGTCTGCTAATTACAGGATGAGAACAAACATGCTTTCTAAACAAAGTCCCATGAGATTTAGGAAGTGTCGCTGTTAGGTGGTAGGAAAGAACCATGTGTTCACCCAGGTTTGAACCCAGGACCATGTTGCTCTCAAGCTACAATGCCATATCTGTTATTCTTCAATAATAATGATAATGATAATAAGATTATTAAAGCATGCATATCCACAAAAGTGCTCAAGGTGCCTGTAAAAACCACACAAAACTTAAAATCTTCAGTCATGTGAAAGGATTGCCAACTACGAGTATTATAGGGAACATTTTCTGTTGGCAGCCCAAATGAAGAAAAATAACAAGTATTTTAATTTCTTGTGTTTCTACAGAAACCAATCCATATGGCAGTGTACAGTGTACATGCCATGCAGGTTATGTTGGCAATGGAACACTCTGCAACGGACATGTGTATGACACATTAGCAACTATTCCACGATTCTCTCAGTTCTATCGGGTAAGCAACGGCGTGATTATTAAGCCAGTAAATATTATTAACAAACCTTTTTATTGTGTTTTGTACAACAAAGGTATAAAGTAAATTGGTAGCTAGATCAAAATCGCAGTGAAAGCGCAAACATGGTGAGTGGTCGCCCTTGTTTTTTAAGTATCCAGATGCTGAAACTGAATTGAAGAATAGGTAACAGAACTGCTCAGAAAACTGAACGAATTTAATTTTCCAAAATTTTCTTGGCTATGGGAGAGTTGACTGTATATATAATTCATAGAAACAATATGAAAATGTGTGTTGTTAATTTGAATTATTGTTATTACAGGCTGTGGTCGAACATGGAAAACCAGACCTGCAAAATCTGTTGAAAGACCCACAAAGCAAGCTCACTGTGTTTGTGCCCATCAATACAGACACTTCATCTTCGGTAAGATCTGTCTATATTAAGTTATAAATTTGTTCATCCTTGAAGTGGAAATAATGGGTACAGATGGGGTATCACCCTCATTTCACCTATTCTCTGCCCTGTGGTACCCAATGCCATAAACCCCTTACATTTTATTTAGGCAAAAATATCTGTTGTATTATACTGTACTGTAATTTCTTGTGACATATTCTCAAACGTCCTTTCTTCCAGCTCAAATCATAATGGGGCTGAGCATGTGTCATTTCATATGCACCTCCTCTCCCCCACCTCTGCCATCTACCCCACTGCAAAATTTAAAATATGGAAAGACAGATAGTCTTATTAGGCCTGACATAGATATACGGTGATTCTTCACTCCATATTAACTTAAAATATTACAAGCAATCACACCAGATCCAAACAACATTTGGAAAACATTTTCAGTTTAATGCTCTTTTTTACCATTGATCCAATGTTTATTTCATATTATCTGTTTCAAAAAAATATCATATCTGTGTGAATCTGTTTTACATGTACAGTTGGTTTACTCTGTAGTCTTGGTGTAGTCTTGGTCACTTAAGACCAAACTAATGTGGGGGTGGGGGAAGGGTTATGTCTACAATCAGTTACTAAATAATTTCTATATTGAGTTTAAGTTCAACAAATTCTGTTCAATGAGCACAGGGCGTGTCAAGTTTATTCGAGTACTCTGATTGGCTGCGCAAGAAGTTGAAACAATATGAACTACAAAATTCGCTGCACAAAAATCTGAAGAAAAAAAGTGGATGGTCTGGTAAATGATTTTGGTTGATAGATGAACTGCGCAGGTTCGCTTTTTGTTTGCGCGAATAAATTCGCCAAGTGGGAAACGACCTTTAGGATTATCTTGATGGAAGACTGATTAATATCATTCTTATAACTTATTTTCAGATGAATGTTGGTGATCATGTAGTATCTGATATGTTTTTGACCTCTGACCTTTTGGCAACAACAAAGTATGTTGATGCATACTCTGGCATGACATTAGCAATTCAATTCAAAGCTGTAAGTCTATTAATTTAAAATATGTCATTTGTAAATGAAGCCGTATGTTTCTGCAAACTTTGCTTTCATTAAACATTTTTTAATATTCTCAAAAAATTTCATCTGATTTTAAATATATTATTTTGGAATTTTCTTGTAAGTTAAACTGTAAAAAGTTGACTTATTTTTTGCTACGTTTCAGTTACTAGCATCGGTAACCTTGTTCACGCAAGTGACGTGTAGATCTAGCGTCGACACAATTCGTGTCTCGGTGTTATCTAGCGCCACCAATTTTTTCAGCTTTTCGCTGGTTTCCCACCCAAAATACACCCAGGGGGACACCAGCGAAAAGCTGAAAAAATTTGTGGCGCTAGATAACACCGAGACACGAACCATGACAATGCTAGTACCGATGCTACTAACCGAAACGTAGCAAAAAGTAAGCCTACTTTTTATGGTTTAACTTTTAAAAAAAAATCCAAAATAACATTCTTAAATATGTTATGCATATAAAGGTTCATATGAACCTGTAGCCCAAGGTCTCCATGCATTTTCAGTTTCTAACCTTGGACTGTAGTCTACTTGCTAAAGCTCAGGTCAGACTTAGGCACCGGTACAGGATCCACAGTGGGGGGGGGGGGTCCACCTGGTCCGGGCCTCCCTCTTGACAGGCAGAATTTTGTTTTTTGCACACTTTGAACCTCTAAAAGTACAGCAGAAAGCATCTGTAGAAAAAAAAAATTCCCAGGCCCTAGACAGGCTCTGGACCCACGCCTGGCCATGAGTGCTGTTAAATCTCATACCTGTGCTTGTCCAACTTGTCCAATTCCAGCGTCAGTGACTTGGGAGGTTGAGAATTAATCACAATATTATATAGTATTGTACCAGTCAAAACGGCATAATTGAATATCAATAGTTAGTCTACTGTAAAATATTTTTTTATATTGCTGTATACTGAAATTTTCAAAACTTATTTTTACTTCGATTTTCAGAGTGAAAAAACAGTGAACAGTGTGAAGGTAGAGGAGGTTGACATCCCAGCAACCAATGGGGTCCTGCACGCAATTGAGTTTCCTCTCACTAAACCGGCTATTACAACAGAAAAACCAGTCAATCAACCGGTATGTACAATATCATACACAAAATAATCTCATTCTTGCTTCTCAAAGCATACCTGAACGTTTTTCTTTTTTCTGCCTGTAACATGTCATATTTCTCAAGATAGTGTTCAGTTCAGTATTGACCCTTTGAAATGGTATTTTTTAAAGATTTTACAATAAATTTGATAAGCAAACAAGTCAATGATTAAATAAGCAAATTAAATGGACATTGTATCAACTATTGGGATCTGGTCTTGAAACTATTCTAGTGTCACCATTGGATAGACTCAGAGCTCCCAAGTCTCCAGGATGGGTTGTCCTGGAGTCTCCAGGAATTCTGGATCATCTTCCTTGGCTCCCGGAATTAGAACATTTTCTCCCGGAATTTAGTTTTCTCCAGGAAATAATCCAGGTTTTGAAATATTTTCACAATTACACCATATTTTTTGCCTACATTTTCACAATAATAAGGAAATTTTAAGTTTAGCAATGTTTTGTATGAAGAGTAATGACATAATGTACCTTAAGACTACTACTGTTTCATATTAAGCGTGTTTAAGTGTTTAAACAAGGGTATTTTACACACATTTTATAAAGTTTACACGTGTATGGACGACCACAAGAAAATCTCCAGGAATTCTGTTTTTACAACTTGGGACCTCTGTAGACTTTTTTCATTAATTATTGTCTTGCCAAGATCATAAACCTAATTTGTCCAGGCCCAATACTGTTCAATTGTTTACAGGACAGAAATATCATAAATATTTGTAGCTTTAACTAAATGAGTTAAATTTGTTTTTTTTTTTGTAATTTATCGATCCACAGAGTTCATCTGACGGTGCTATGTCCAGGAGCCGTTTGTTTGCAGGAATTCTCATATCGTTTACAGTCATCTGTGTAATTGGCATCACATCTCTGCTTATTATGCGATACACTCATCTAAAAAAAGTGGACAGTGGATTCTCAATTAGTAAATTTAAAAAGGTTGGTGTGATCAGATAAATTAATATGTGTTGGTGATCCAGATATCCAGATTGTGCAAGTTGTATGGCCGAACGGTTAATGCAGTGGAACCGTGAACTATAGCAATAACACAGCATGGGTTCGAGACCCGCTCGCACCATGGTTCTGGTGGTGGAACAAGTCTTCTTGGATAAGGACTATAAACTGTAGGCCCAGTGTATACATACGGCTTGTGTGCACTATAAAGAACCCAGTACATCTTTCGAGACGAGTAGGGGTTACCCTGGTGTACTGGTCCATACATCCCCTGGCGTGGACAGATGAATGAGCGCCTGTATCGGGCAGCAGGATATGACGTGACCCTTAGGGGCATAGAAAGTCATAGGAATGTGTAACATCTGGTCCACAGCGCCTTGAGACTCTACTGTATAAGGCACTATATAAATCAAACTACATTACACATTACATTACATATACTTTTTCAAAATTATACATTCTTTAGAAAATCTTAATGCCGCCTTATTATTTTATCAATCTCTACCAGAAAACCCTGCAGGAAAAAAATCCTAATGGGTTATTCTTGGTGTAACACGCTGAGATATTTTAATGTAAAACTGAAATCTAAATGTCTTGCTTAATCAGATTTATTATTTAAATCTGAAATGAATGTGTAAAAGTAAAGTTGATCCTCTCCCTAAACTGAACTCTCTGGAAACTGAACAAAATGGCATGTCTGAAGGATATCAATTTTATATATAATAATAATAATAATTAGATTTTTATATAGTGCCTTACACATTAAAGTCTCAAGGCACTGTGGACCAGATGTTACACATTCATAAGACTTTCTACGACCCTAAGGGTCCCGTAAAAAAACGGGTGCTACCTTCTTTAGGCCACATAGTAGGGGATGTATAGACCAGTACACCAGGGTAACCCCCTACTCATCTCGAAAGATGTACTGGGTTCTTTATAGTGCACATGAGCCGTATGTGTACACTGGGCCTACGGTTTATAGTCCTTACCTGAGAAGACTTGTTCCACCACCAGAACCATGGTGCGAGCGTGCGTCAAACCCATGTTGTTGTTTTTGCAATTACTCATGGTTCCCCTACCTTACCGCTCGGCCACACAAGTCGCATGTATCAGTATTGTTATTGTGTTCTGCTCATTGAAATATGTTAATTTGATAACAGTACAAACATTTGAGACAAACAAACCTTCTGGTGTACTACAAGGTACTGTTTTCTATTCACAAGTAATAATCATGCTTTTTAAATTTGAATAAATAAAATTTGTTTAAATATAGTAATTTGCATTCAGCATTACATTTACAAGGTCAGGAGTGTTGTTCATCAGCATTTGTTCCAATAATTCGCGCATTAATGATAAAAAGAAGGCTTGGCAATATGCCATAAAAAAGTGTTTAATTATTATATTATAATCTTGTCCTTAAAGACAACAGCACACTAAATGCCAATTTAAACAATTAAAAATGACTTTTGACATCAGGTAATTGTTCACATGGTAATATGCTATACTATTGCAGTGAAGTCACCGTTCATCGCTTTCAGTTGCCAAATATCACGTTTGATTTTTATCGCGTGTTTTCACTTTCAGTCATTCTTTGAAGCCTAGTGTCCTACAGTTTATCAATGAAGCTGCGTGCATGGAAATATATTTTTTTTTTTTTTTTTTTATTTCCTTTCCTGAACATATTCGTCAAAAGAAGGTTGATAAATTTGTAGCCTTGGGTTATGTATGTGGATTACTTGAACTTTTTCTTCGCTAACCCAACCATAAAAAACACTTTCAGTTGCCTGAATTTGCGGGTCATGTGCTGCTGGTTTAACCCTTACACTGTGTGCCCCCGGTACTACCGGGGATAATAAAATGTCGTTAAACGGTATGATAAATCGTTATTTTAAGGTATTTGTCTATTGCTAAACATGCCCTCTTTAGTTTTTATACTATTCACGACAAATTTCCAATTCAAAAATAAAATGCATTCCCCAGAATATGCACCCTCTATAGTTTTTATGAAAAAATCATGTTTTTTCATGATTTTACCGAAAAAGTGTATTTGTGTCTATTTCGTTATAAAATGACGAAAATCGTTCAAACTTTTGATATTTTTATTCATAGTATGTGTCTGCATTATAATCCAGTGTAAAAAATGTATCAAATAAATATTTCTTTGAGAAAAAGTAGTTTTTTCACAGATTTTATGAAAATTGAACAAAATTGGATGCTATGACGTCATGTGACGTTTTGAAATTTATTTAAAATATCACCTACTTTCCATACAAATATGTCGCACACGGGTGGGATTAACACCCAGCAGTGAAAGGATTAAAACTAAATTTGTATTATTATCAGATTGAAATCTAAACCAAAACTGTAAATTACCTAAACCCAACGTAATTAATTATGCTTATTGTATTGTATTGATAGAGCACATATTACGTGAAGTTTACAAGGTGCTGTCGCAAGTGTCTTTATAAAATAATAGAACAGAAAAGAGAAAAAAAACAAAGAATTTATTTGAAAAAAAAAACTAAATAGTCTAAAAAGTTTTACTTTTAAATTGTATATCAGTTATTAATTAATATTCAATCATTTGAGGTCTCACCACAAAATGAATTGCATCGTAGGTGAAATCAAATATATATTATCACCAAAACAGGTCAGAATTCAAATTTTTGAGAAATTTAGTTTAAATCAATTATGAGCACAATGGTTCTTAAGTGCACTTCATGTAGGTTTTCTGAGATTCATAATCTTTTTTAAAAATAAACAATTAAAATTGTTTATTTTTATATTGCTATATTTTCATACATGAAATTTTCAAATGCTCATATCTTTGTATCTACTTGTAGATTACAGCTTATACTATGCTCCATTAGAAGGTACCAATAACTCAATTTTTTGGTTTTTGATTTTCCTACCATGAAAGTCATTTTGTAGTGAGATCTAACATGTTAACATTTCTTTTTAATAGAAAAATAATGACGATGGTGGTATAGTTTACTTCTCCAGTACAAACAGTGCTGCAGATAATGCATTTGTCAATCCATCCTTCTCAGATATTGGTGAAGATGGTGTCAATATTGAAAAGGTAATTGTATAATTTGTGCCTTGCCTACTAATAGGAATGGGTTTGATCATGAAAACAAATAAAACTCTGGCTTCAAACAGAATTCATACTCATCTTGGGTTGCAACTTAAGTGTGGCACTGACTACGTCGTATGACGGTCTCAGGACTAAACCGTCATTCCCTGTATGTGTGATTGCCAGACTCTATGACAGTCTTCTACTCATCGGCCGACGTTTTTAGTGATTTCCCTGTTGAATTACACAGTGAGTGCCTGGCCTTACATGAATCAATTGTAATGTCATCACATAATTTTCAAAATCAGTCATTCATGCAATATAGCACCCAAAATTTAGGTGCCTATTAATACTACTGGGTGTAGACGGTCAAGTTGAATTTCCTTACCCAATAACACAAGCCACTAATCAGCATGATTTTTAAACCTGTCACTTTATGATTGGAGTTTGAACCTAAATCACAGCAGTAACTTAATCCCACTAAATTTTCATTTATCTGAGTTTTATTGGTTTATTTTTAATTGTTTCTGACTATAAAATGTAAGAATATATATCAAAATGCTTTACTACTATGCATTGATCTGTTTTGTGGGTTGGGTAGCAATAATTTAAAGTGTGTATTAACAGTATTTTGCCTTAGGTTTTAAATTAGGCTTGAAGGCCTTAAAATAAGCTTTAGTGTGGGTGGAATATTTTGAGGGTGGGTGGCCCCGGCCATCTCTGCCCAGCATAATTACACCCAGTGTTTTGGATTTACATAATTGGTATAATTGTTCTTGCTTACTTGTATATTATAATTTTATATATAATTATTAGTTGCATAATATAAAAAAACACATTGTTTTGTTTTTCTATTAATATAAATCAGACATTAGGTACTGCATCAGATGCATAAAATTTCAAGTAAGTACAGTAATCATAATTTAAGGGATTAAACAATAATAGTTTTTCTTTCTTATTAATTTGTTTTATCTCAATTTTTATATGTTTTTGGCTTAAAATTTTGCTGGGGATTTATATATTTATTACATAACATCCCATTTATAACACTCTATACTATTGAGTGCAGTGTGATGCTTTGCAAACAAATGGGCAGTAGTTGCCAAGGCCTACTGCTTGTTAAATAATATGGTGTCATACTGTTTTGCAAACAGTAACCCTTCATAGGCCATATTGCTTAGCAAGCAGAACACTTTGAATGCCACACTGCTTCGCACTGTGGAGTAGTATAGCCTGCAAGTGGTACAGTCTTCAAAGTAGTATGGCCTGCAAAGGAGTGCTGGTGTCAGTGGCGGATCCATGTTCGTGATTTAGGGGGTGTAAATCCTGATTTTGGTCTTGACAAGCAAAAAAAAAAACCTGCTTGCAATAAGAGGCCATCTTTTACTCGAGGAGGTACAGCCATTGGACATCTACTTTAATAGTCCATTTAGTAGTCCATTGTCATAACCAAATTTTTTTTCGGGTCAATTAAGAGGAGCTACCACCACTGGTAGTCCTTCACAGGCATTATTACTTTGCAGACAGTATCCCTGCGAAGTAGTATGTCCTGCAAAGGGGACTGTACCTCATTTTGCAGGCCATAGTACTTCACAGGCAGTACCCCTTTGCAGGCCATACCAAGTAGCATTTTAAACAGTCCACCATGCACATGTATTGTCAATTGATCAATCACCAAAAATCAACATTTTTTTCATTCGTCTCTATAAACAGCTTTTCAAAAATGTCTGTCTGTTGGTCTGTCTGTCTGTCTGTCGTTCTTGTCATGCACGTTCCTGGCTAGTTGCGTTGTTTTGTTCTTTCCATATGTAATTTCTGATAACCAGCATTGTATGGGTGTCACTTAAATATCTACGAGATATGAAACAATTAATCATCAACTGGTAATACATTAACATTAAAATTGAATTAAAATATCATTATAAATACACTTTTAAATGCTTACTTCCCTATTAAAACTGCATACAATATATTATTTTTTGTTTCTGGAGTTATGTAAATTGTGAATAACGCCTCAGGCTACTACACTTGGCGACTTTTGCCTAAGGCGAAAGTCGAAATTTGAAATTTGCAAAGCAGATTATTTTAATAGTATAAAAGCAAGCACAATACAGAACCGATTCATTTGATTACTGATCTTGCTTGTATAGTTTTGGATCACTACCTGCACTCTAATCTTATATCGTCTTGTATAGGTGGTTGTAAAATAGGAATACTAACCCGGTTTTGTTGGCTAAATAAAAGTGATGGCGTGCAGTGCACAAACAGTTGGTGACACTGACCAGCTACAGCTACT
>JAOTQE010097433.1:0-14174 GCA_025631205.1 Nesometra sesokonis
CCCCCGTACCCGCCCCCCCCCCGGCTGCGCCCCGGACCGATTATACTTCTACTGCAATATCTTATAAATGTATCTTACCTTAATAACCAAACAGTTAGCCTATATAAACAGTTGTTTGAACTGCTGGGTTGCCTACATATATATTTTAACTGTGTTGGTATCACTCCTAGTTCCATGTAAAGTAAAATCATATAAATATATACCACACTCAGGCACATCATGGAAATGCGATTATTTTAATTTTTAACACATGCTGTCAATATTGTTGGTGGATTGGAATTACCCGATTACAAAATAAAGGCCTAATTAATCAAAAACTGGGAAGCTAACAAAAACATTGAATTTCGTCCTTAGATTTCACGGTAACGGAAAAAATCATGAGTGGTGAAACAAGGTTTTTTTCTGTTTGCCCTGTGCTTATTTCCTGTTCTAGCACATAAAGGAGTCGGTGAAGGAGTAGGGATGAAATTTTTAATACATACAATAACAGTTGTAGTAGCAGGAAAAGCTAGAGATAGATTAGTTAAAAAGATATCAGCGCCATGTCGCAAGTGGAAGGATGCGAAAGCAGATAGGCTACAATGCAATACGAAGTACAAACGATTTCACCACACAATGCTATTTTCAAAGAATTATTCTGTACCTAATTTTGGGTACATTCATCCATGGTATTCATTATGGAACATCTACTTTCATAACATGCAGCCAAGATAATTGCAATTCACCTTTTTCTCATTTACCATCTTATAAACGCCACATTCTTACTCAAAATATTGAAGCAGATACATTATTTCTGAATCACAAGTAGAGAACTATGAAAACAACTTATCCAGATGCCAGTAGGCATGTGGATACATGTCAGTTTCAGCCTGCATGTGACAGTGGTAATGTTTCTGTTGCAAACGATAGTGCAAAATCTGATGTTTAACATTATTTGCCTATTTCATAGCCAATATGAGTGCATCTAATGAGACAATCCACTCGTTATAATGTTATTAATGAAGTCATTTATTTGAAGTGGTTATTGAACAATTAAAAAACTTCATTCAGTCATAACAGCTATTCAGAAGACGGGGAATATTCCCAAAATTGATCTCTCAAATTTGGATGTAGTGTTTGATAATTGAATTTGAAACTGAAAACTGTTTAGTGGCCTTCGATCACAACACCGATACAAGTATTTCAGTGAAAACAGTTACCTTATTAACTCTGTACCAAAATGGGTAAGCCACTAAGGAGTTCTAGATCTACAGGAGTTACTTTTCAGTATGTTATTGATAAAACACTTCGAACAACCAGGAAGCCATATCAATCAACATCCATCACAGGTGACTCTTTTGTCAAGTTATAGAGATAAACAAAGATACATTGACAGTGAATATTTTTATTTTAATAATTTTCATTCTGCCGTTTCTACTCGAGTTGTTTAATATTATGTGTAATTCGTTTTCTGTCATTTTGTTGACTTGAATATTTACTGTAATTTTATCTAAATTATGTCCCTGTAGATAGTAGTAGATCACAGTTAAACTTGCCGAAAGCAAATTTTAAAATGACATGAAAAAACTGTTCAACTTTGACATTTTTTGGCTTACAGATTGAAAAATGAATGTATAATAAGATCATTGAAGTGAATTATTCAACATAGGAAGTCACCTTTGTCATGTTTAACTGAATGTCCTTGCTGTATGATATTGTACTAGCACCAACCATTCATTTACTGTCTGCTGCGATACCAGAAGTTCCTTCAATATCATCAAATGTTCAACCTCTAACACACACTTTCCCAGAGGAAGGATTTTACATCAAATTCACGAATCACCATTAAACTGCTAGTAGTCTTCAGATAGCGAAGCATCATCAAATTCATTTTTTCTCCAAAACCACTAAAAAGGCAAAATGCTGGTTTTTTTTAAATCTTATTTGTAAGTTTCCTTTTTTATTTGAGGTTTATTATTGACAATGTTTGTTGTACTGCTAACCTTTGATTTACTGACATCTTTTAAAAAATGTTCACCATTCATGTTCCAGGAATTGTTTACTATTTCCCCAGTAGTATGTTAGCATGTGTTTCATTATTTACAGAATGTCCGATATATACTTCCTAAAACGGCAGAAGAAAGAAATGTCATGGAACCATTGAAGAAACTGGATTTTTAACGAAGGACCACGGATTTTGGTTAAAGACTTTGAAAATCTCAACATGGTAACAACTTTTGTATAACAGTATAGGCCTATATCTCTTCTTTGGAAAACCAAAGATGACTTTTAAAATAGAATTGTTTAAGAATAAGCAAGATTTGCCATTTACTAGGATTAATTAATAGACGACAATTCACAATTACAATTTTTTTTATTTATATATTTATTTATTTATTTATTCAGGAATAAAAATATCAAATTCCACACCAGCAGCAAAAGCCGAAATGGTTGGATTACAAAAATACAAATCAACATCATTAAAAATACATAAAAAGCAAATTAAACATTAGAGCATATTTGCAAGGAAAGGAATAGTAGAATTTCTAAACCTTTCAGTACGGCATCTGAGTGGATCCAATTTCTTACTATCTGGAAGCATATAAGCAAAACTTAAGAGGCCCATACCAAATATAAAGAGAAATTTTTCCTCCGGGTCTTCAAGGAAAGAAGACTAATTTGTTCTAAGGCTAGCCCATAGCTTACATAATTAGGGCCCAAAATTATTCTAAGTGCCCGTTTCTGGATTCTCTCTATTTGGTTAAACAAGAATGCCAAACCTGACAGGCATATTCAAGTATGGGCCTGATATATGCAGTAAAAACAGTAACTAGGTCACTAACTGGAGCACCAGATCTTCTCAAAATACATAGTGAAAACAGTCTACGTGAAGCCCTTGATGTTATATCATTGACATTTGAAATGTAAATGCTGCAGAACATCACTTACTTTTATATAAATATAATTTTGCAAATAAAAAGCTACCCCACCACCTTGTCGTCCATTATCTGACCTACATATAGTACAAATAGAATAATTTGGTAAAGTTGCACCTTGAAGACTAGCATTTAGCCATGTTTCAGTTACAGTTGCTATGCTAATTCTTTTGGTGTTCAATACAGCATCTAACTCATCAATTTTATTATTTAGAGACCTTGCATTGGTTAATAATATTCAAGGCAAGCAATCGGAAATGGTCATACATGGAATAAACAACTACTGACTTTCCTCCCGTTCCTTCATTGATTTTGAAAAACCTGAAAATGTACTTGTAATTACTGTATACCAAAAATATACCATCAAAACCACACTTTCAATGAATTATGTTGTCTACGTATTTTTTGAATATCATAAAATGATTACAGGTACAGGTATACAGTGTGTTTAAAGATGACTTGTTCTAGAATTAAAGATTCTGTCCAGATTGACTAATTCTCCCAGAACACTACATTTGTCAGGACAAGATAACCCTTAATTGAGGTGAGTCAAGTATAAGGATAGTCCATGGCTTGCATACATGTTCGATTCGAGGATCGACAGGACGGGTTACTTAACAGATTCATTGTTCCAGTGGGAAACAGTAGGTCTGTGTGTAAATACATTACTACCTGCATATTGTTCAGGCCACTTACAAAAGCATTCTGCAATTGTTTTCTGGTGTGAACCCTGTTCAAGATGATTTGATTTAAACACATAGCCCGGCTATGTCAATGTACTTAGGGAATACATGTCTAATGCTTTTTTTTTTTACAATGAATGTTTTCCTGTATTTAGTGAGTAGGTAGTTTTATCTGCAGGATTCATGGTATGGCTCAAACTTTCTGAGGTCACGGTGTGTTGGGGGTAAATTGTCTTGCAGATGCTTTCCACAGCGTTTACATGGAGTTGAAAATAATTTGTTGTAACTTCTTAACCAGTTCTGTAGAAGAAATATTCATATGATAAGGAATAAATAATATTAATGATCTTAAAGTTTGTACAGTATCTGAATTTAATGCCATTATCTTTAGCTGTTCCTTATTAAATGTTCAATTAAACATGCCACTTACCATAAACTGTTTGAGAGCAATTTCTGGTGAGTTTGGGTAATGATAATGCAACATCGTAGCTGTCACATGGTCTGTTATCTACAGAGAATTAGTTTATTAATCAATTAGTTTTTACTTGTTATACATTTTCATATTTAAGTCAGTTTATCAAAAAAATACTTAGGTTAGCCTTGGGCCTTGTCTAATTTTTCATTGCGTAATGAAATACTGTACGTCTCTTTGGGTGCATTCGAGCAAAAATTTATCTGTGCGGTTAATCAGTTAATTCACCGGTACATAATTTCTAAAGCCGCTCGGACACGCGCCTAATTACTTTACCATCTGGATTATCCGCGACAATTTTGACCATCAAATTGCTGGGTAGAATACAGTGTATACAACGACCTTCGAGTTGCAATAGAGTTTCTATTAAAGAATCTACATCATTGAACTACTTAGAATTATCTCTTTATAAATCGTTAACAAATGAAAATGTTGTAAATACAGTAGTTAAAAAAATAGTTGGAAGAAAAAAATGTTTGTATTGACAAGCATTATTTTTTAATGAAAATGCCAAACGAATTCTATGTTTTGCTCTTATACAACATAATTTTTATTACGTTGGTCATCGTGGTATTCGGTTTCAAAGAAACAGAGGTCCCAAGTTGTAAAAACAGAATTCCTGGAGATTTTCTTGTGATCATTCGGCCACCATTTGTAATGTATGCACTTCATAAAATGTGTGGACAATACCATTGTTTTAAAGCTCAACGATGAAACAGTAGTTTCTGACATATTTTGTTAATGTTAAAGTATGCCATTAATCTTCGCACTGATAAGCTTCACATTTCCTTATTTCAACCAATATTTTGAAAAAAATAGGTAAAAAATATGCTCTAATTGTGAAAATTTGTCAAAAGCTGGAGAATACCCTGGAGAAAACAAAATTCTGGGAGAAAATTTGATGATAATTCCGGTAGCCCGGGAGAAGATCTAAAAATCCTAGAGACTCCAGGACAATATTGGAGACTTGGGAGCTCTAAAAAAAAGTAAAAACAAGTTATAAGTTATGCAAAATAATATGGTTAGATATATATATTGGGTGAAGGGCCTAGGACCCACATTGGTCAGAAAGAGTTAGACAAACTCGAACTACTGAATGTTGAAGACCGAGTTATACAAACTAATATAAATACAGTACATAAGATTGTAGGCAACTCTGCTCCACCTTATCTGAATGGTAATTTCATTAAAGTCTGTGAACAACATAGTTACAGCACACAGCAAAGTGATGTAAACTTTGTTCCACTAAAGACATCCAAAATCATTGATAGTACTTTTAACGCCACAGCCATACGTGAGTGGAATAAATTACCTCATGAGATTAAGAATACCCGAAATATTAGTGCATTTAGAAGACTAGCTAAAGATTATTTATCGAATCAAAGGATTAATGAATAAGTTAATTACACAAAATAATTTAATAAGCTACAGCTGTTTTTTTTTTTTTTATTTCAGGACCCCAATGTAAATAAACCTGTGTTATTGGTTTAATTGGGCTATCCTGGTCAAAATCAATTTGTTACTGTTTTACTTATACCTAATTTTACTTGTACATTTTTGTAGGATTTTTATACTCTTTTATAATGTGTTTTAGCACTATTAGATTTAATTCAGCACTATTTCTATTTAAGTGGGTTAATATACTATCGTTTACTTTTTAATTTCAAAATAATTTAAACGTATTTTTATATCCCATTCCTTTTAACAATTTTATACTATTTGTATAACATGATACATTTGCACATCGTCGTGGCGGGATTCGGTGCTTCGGCGTTGATTATGTCATCGTCGAGTTATGGTCTGTCCGTAGAATTTCGGTTTGTGCGCGCCTGTGCTGGGAAGGTGACTGGAGTCGTAATTGGAATGGATTTTCAAGGGGTTAGTTTGAAGTTTAAAGCTAGATCTAATACATTACCCTTGAATTCCTGTACACAAAATTGGTCAACTGAAAATGACATTACTTGTAGTTTATGTAAATGTGGAGAGGAAAACTTAAGTCACTTCTTTTTTACATGTAGTGCATTAAATGTTATTAGATTCAATGAGCTGTCCTCCTTAGAAAACGATCTGTCTAATAATGGATTCAATTTTATATGGGAATTATTTATATCAAGAAACATCCAAAGGAAGTTGTTAATGACACTAGAGAATTTTGATATTTACATACATTATCATTCCTGGGAATTAATTAACCGAATTTTTGATAAGTACTGCACTGAACATATCTTAAGAGAGCTTGGCGGTTACAAAATTCTTTACTAAGTGCTCATACATAGTATTTTGTAAGTTTTCAAAGAGTCAATAATTTAAATCAATCGGATGTATCTTACATAACCATTTAATGTTGCTTAAATCTGAATTTTATCACATTTTACAACTTTTTAATTGATCTATCAGTTTTTTAATTGATTTTATAATATGTTTTATAACTTTCCAGTTTTTATTGCATATTTTACACGGTCATGAATAATTTTAATAAACATTTAGATTAAACTATTTTAACTTTTGCCAATCCTATGTTGCAATTTTTAGTAGGCATAGTTTGTTTTTTAATGCATTTTAAATTGTTTTACTGTCTAAAACTGTTAATATTTTGTCACAAATTGTAATATTTTAACTGCTCTTTTAAATACGTGTTTAACTAGATTTTATTGTTAATTTTATCAGGTTGTACTTTCCTCATATTTATTGTTAATTTTTCAGTGTATTCTGTATTTTATTATGAACGCACCGCATGTCGTGTGCCACTGATATAAAAGTGTAGTTTCAAAAATAAAGATTATTATGATTATTATGATTATTATTATTATGATTATTATTATGATTATTATTATTATGATTATTATTATGATTATTATTATTATCATCATCATTATACTGGAATCGGGGATGTTGTTGGGTATTGGCCGGTCATAGCTGGCCGGGCTGTCCTGGGATGTGAGGGTGGTGATGGGGCTGGATTCGTGGTTATGGGATCTGGGATGCCTGTGTGAGTGGGGGGAATTGCTTTGGTGCCTTTGGCCTATTGTTGGGCGTGGCTTTGTTCGTCTAATGGCGGGCGCCGCTTTAAGCAGTGGAGGTGGCCAGCTGTCGGAGTTGTTAGTGGTATTGGTGTTGGGAGGATTGGTCCTTGTTTATTTTCTGCATTGCTACTTTCATCATCGCTGGATAAGCTTTGTGGTCCTAGGATGTGTTGCGATGATTGGCAGTTGACGGTGTGATCGCGTGCTGTACTATCGTGTCAGGGGAGTGCTGTTTGGGCCCGGTTATTGGGCACCTATCTGCCAACATGACTGTTTTTGCGATCGCGACCGGGGCATTATAGGTGGTGTGCAGTGGAGCTTTTGTGCTCTTTGGGGGGGGGGGGGTCTGATCTTTGGTGCTTGTGTGGTGGGGGCCTTCTTGTGCTGCCATGGTGTTGTGGGTTTTGACGCTTTGGTTGGGCATCTGTGTCTCTTGTTCCGGCGTCTCCGTGGTTTGGGTTCGCCTGGTTTTCTTGGATGGGATGGTGGTGTTCGAGCCTTGGTCGGGTTATCATCATTGGGCCTGTCACTGCAATTGGTTTCAGTTTTAACTGAGACTAGGTGTTGTGATGGGATCGGTGGTGGTGACTTGGCTAGGGCTTAGGATGCGGCTGCCTTGTCTGTACTAAAATAACCTTTAAATTAGAAAATCAAATAAATCTTTGAAAATGTTTACCTTTTGAAAGACAAGATATTTAGAAGGTGTCCAACAGTCAGGCTGAAATCGAAGCAAAATATCAATCATTTATAGTTATTAGAGACAGTTTTTTTACAACAATAGACAGGTTATTCTTTAGAGTGGTTAAATTTAGTAAGACATTTCTACTTCAAATTGTAAAACACTAGTCAATGTGACAAACACTAATCAATGTACATTAAGTTATTAATATAACCAAGTCATATGGCTGAGCGATTAAGATAGGGGATAGGTTCGAGTCTCACTTGCACCTGGTTCCGAATGTGGAACAAGTATTCTGGGGTAAGGACTATCAACCGTAGGCACAAATGACTGATGTGGACTCATTATATATCTTTTTGTGATGAGTAGTTGTCAGTGTGCTGGTACTCACGGCTTGCCAAGGGCAGTAAGAGTAGCACTATATGGTGCAGAAGGACATCACATGATCCTTTGGGAGGAGAAAGTCATTGAATATGCAACATTTTGCCAATTGCATCTTGTATGCCTTTTAAAAAAATTTTCACTATAAAGTATCATTAATATTGTATATTTTTTTAATTAAAAGATTCCATAAACAGAATTCTTATAGTATTTTTACATAGTTTTAATGTTGCTGCTACATTTAACTTACTGAGCCATCTTCTCTAGTGACTTTCTCATGCGTTGCCCTGACAATAACCCTCTCTATCAGCAAACCACGAAGGACAATAATTGCTGTGAAAGTTCGACTTAAAGTTACCTAATATGAAATAAAAATAGATGTTAATCACTTTACCTACTTCAAGTTCTTACTGTATTTTGATATCTTGCCTCTCAAAATGTCAACACAGATTTATTGACTATTTATTGATTGATCTATCAAATTATTTTCTTATCGATTTATTGTTACTGATATTGATTTATTAATTTACCTATTTATGTAATGACTTATTTATTGACTTATCTATTGATGTTTTCTGTTTCCATTTTCATTCATTTTAGGCATACCCAACACAAGATATAGAAAATTCACTTCTATTTTTTTTTTCATTTGTTATGTTGCCATTTGTGGAAGTGACAAGCGGAAATGGTCGGAAGTCGAAAAATCAAGTTTCGAGTTATTAATACTTGGTAAAAATATGAATTCTACCCTTTGCAACAGTGAAAAAATAAATGTAATCCGATAAGTACTTATGAAGTTATGATTGTTTTAATATCGAAATCCGTGTTGCGATTTTCAAAATGCCTAGGCTAAAAAACACGATAATAAACATTGACTTCCTGACTGGCCACGCTCACCGTCCAACTCAGGGGCGGATCCAGGATCCACTGAAAGGGGAGGCCCACTTCTAGATCCGGGTAGGCGTGGTCGCCCATTTTATTCAAAATTGTGCAAAAAAATGTACTTTTTGGTTTCAAAAGGGGGTCCGTTATAATATTCACATCACTTAATCAAAGTTTTGTAAAAATCCGATAACAATTAAAAGTGTTATACAGTAGTCTGTTAAATTCACCCGAAGCCAGAGCAAAATTTACGATGTTCAACATACAACAGAAAGGCAATTCTTTCGGATAGTACACACACGAGTTAAAATTGTACATGTTCCTCATTCAGAATAATTCGTTTATTAGATAATTTTGTAAGCAGTATTTGATATTATATTTATTTTTTGTTATTACGGCAAATGTGTGTAACAAACATGTTTTATTGCCATTATTATTGTGGTTCTTTCACATTATCAACATCGAACTGTCGCATGTTCGAAATATTCTTGTGAGCAAAGCGAAGGGAAGCATACACGTCACAACTGAGCATGCACAATGAGCTACGATATGGCGTAAATATCCAACCAATCATCGAGACGTTCTTATTCGTTGTCAAGTTAAGCACCGATTTGTGTACACCTAAAGAACCTGATTTTAATTAGTCAAAATTAGCTCTGAGCTTATAAAACTAGCTTTACAACCGTACCAAACATGGCCACAGTCAGCCTGAAGCGTGTTTGGTAAGAAGCCGTCGATTTCGCAAATATTTCTAGCGTAAAACATTTGGTCTCTAAAATCATGATTTTTAATGGGGTAAGTAAAAACAAAACTATTGAGTGAATCTAATTATTTAATGATTGAGCTGCATGATTCCATCGAAAAATAAATTTGTGAAAATTTTGACCTCTAAAATTATTTTTGCCTATATCTCGACACCGCCTATGCGACATGCGACTGATACGGCTTGTCACTGCCACATTTGTATTTATCTAGCCTATGATTATACAATACACCAATATTAGAATTTAAATTGTTAAGGTAGAACTTGTGAAACAGTTCAAGATCTGTAGCCCTTCAAAATGTTTTCTTTAATTAAACAATTAGTTCAGTAGAAATAGGTAAAAAATAGGAGTTGAGTCAAACAAATTTGTTTGACTATGTTTGAAATAGTTTGTTTTATTGAGGAAATCTGTTCATCAAGTTGTGAAGAATAACATATCTAAAATCTACCCCCATCAGCCAATCAGAAAGTAACTAATTTGCATAAATTTAAAATGGCCACCATGGAGGCAGTTGGCACAGCGGTGGTGTTTTGGGCTTCCAATCACGAGGTCGGTGGTTCGAGGCTCACTCTGGTCGACTGTGTTCCAAGGCAAGACACTTTATCCACGTTGTCTCTCTCCACCCAGGAGTATAAGTGGGTACCAGGGAGGTAGAAATGCCATGTGCGCTGATTACGGCTGCAACATTATGGAATGGATTGTATTTCATAGGTGTTTGTCAGAATTACTAGGGGTAATTATTGTGAAGCGTTTAGAGGCCTTGACAATAAGCGCTATATAAATGTCACATATTATTATTAATATTATTTTGGTACTTTGAAGCTCAATATCTCTCTAACCATCAATGTTTAAATATATAAATGTATTAATGACAGATAGAAACATGACCATAAAGAACCCGAATAACATACATTTTACCGTTTGACCTTTGGGTCATGGGTCAAAGGTCATGGAAACTTATGTTTAAGGACAGACAGAAACACGACCATAAAGAACACAACACATTTATTTTGTTTTGACCTCTTGGGGTCATGGGTCAAAGGTCATGAAACATTTGATGCTCAATATCTCTCTAACCATAAATTAGTATACAAATGTATTAATGACAGATATATACATGATCATAAAGAACCCAAAAAAAACCCATTTATTTTATGGCTTGACCTCTTGGGGTCTTGGTCAAATGTCATGTAAAATTTAATGCTCATTAAATGTATATAGACATGACTGTAAAGAATCTAAATAATACATTTGTTTTATGGTATGCCCTCTTGGGGTCATGGGTTAAACTAATGAAAATTATTTGAATGCCAATGTCTCATAACCATCAAATTTAAGTATGTAAATGTATTAAGGTCAAATCAAAATAAAACAAATGGAACTACAATGAACCTGAATAGCATGCTTATTTTACTGTATCAGCTCTAAAGATCACAGAAAAGTCAATAACTCATTGAATTTTGTGAAATTTTTAATATCTCTCTAACCATAAATGTGTATAGATATAAAATCTATTAAATACAAGTAGAAAAAATACCACAAAGACCCAAACAAAATCTTTGTTTTACTGTAGTCCTGCAGCCTCAAAGGATCATGGTATCCAAAACACTTCACACAGATAGAGTAGAAAAACCAGGAGCATTGGTATTTTTTTTTAAACTGGGGAAAGCATGTGATAATACTTCAATTTATTTTGTTTTGTTCATTTATCATTGAACAAGTTGTAAATATTAATTTAGTTATAGGTCTTTTAAATTTTTCTACTGCGGATTTAAAGGGGGGGGGGGCCTTAACAGGCTTAAGCATCCCTTAAATTGATCCAAAATTAAATCAAGATTTAAGCCCCTCCCTCCCAAAAAAAAAAAAATCACAATCCTGGATCCGCCCATGGCCTCTAACAAAATAAAATGTAATTTGTAATACCTACAGAAGAATCCACTTAATGGTAATTTCCTAAATTTCCCCAAAAAAGTTGGTCCAATAAATCTAACAGTAAATGAAACCAGAAAAATGACAGCAGTTTACCAAATACCCTTTTTTGCTTGTCAAAATCAAAGCATAGAAGATATGGCCGCCGGGGTCACTATTCTAGTGTCGAGAGTTAGTTTTGGAACCTACTGCTTTTGACATTATACAAATCTTGGCAGGTACGACAGTGACCAGGCACTGAATGTTTCAATCCATACCAGATTAAATGCCAAATCTAAAAATGTATTGTCACTTGAAATGAACTAACTTCCTCATATTAAAGTAACTTCAGAGTTTGGAACGTAAGAATAGACATTAGTGTACTATGTATAAAAATTGTTTAATAAGCTTTTACTGAAAAATAACCAAGATGTTAGAGGCTGTCTGCAGTTTGAATGGGTTTTGCCCAATTTTAGCATAGACCTACAGTATTGTAAAATTTATTTTTCATATCCCAATTTCTAATGCATTTTTTTGTAATTTTTCAGGTAAAATGTTAAGATCATGTGTCTTCATGTGTACATCTATGTCGAGTTTCTTATCATAATGACATCCTTATAATTTAAAATTATTTGGATTCAATGTGAAGCATCAAAGTTCAATTTAACCCATTGGACTTGAGAAATCCAATGGGTAAAGCAAATGTGTTATATGGGTTCTCTGTGGTTTATATTTGTCATTAATACATTTATATCAATAAAAAATGGTGGCTACATAGATATTTAGCATTCAATTTTTCATGATCATTGACCTATGACCGAAAGAGGTCACTCTGTGAAACAATTGTTTTTTTTTTTTAATTTATCACAATCATATTTATTTGCACTTAATACAATTATACACATAAAAAAATGATGGTTAGGCCTAGAGAGATTTTGAGCGTCAAGTTTTCATGGCCTTTCACCCATGACCCCAAGAGTTCAAACTGTTAAATAAATGTGCTGTTTGGGTTCTTTATGGTCATGTTTCTACCTGTCCTTAATACATTTATATACATAAAAACTGACCGTTAGAGAGATACCGGGATTTTAAAGTTTTCATGACCTATGACCCAAGAGGTCAAAAATTAGAATTAATGTGTTATTTGGGTCCTTTACAGTCATGTTTCTATCTGTCCTTAATACATTTATATACTTAAAAATTGATGGTTAAGGAGATACTAAGCATCAAATTTGCAAAATTGCAGCCATTTTGAATTTATGCAAATTAGGTACTTTCTGATTGGCTGATCAGGGTAGATTTTAGGTATGTTATTTTGAACCATATAATGAACAGATTCACACACACAAAAAAAACAAACTATTGCAATTTGTTTGACTCAAAATCTTATTTCTACTGGACTATGGCAAACACAAAGGGTTATTCTTTCAACTTAAAAACTTCATAGGAAGATTTTACTTTTCCAAATAGATAAATTATGTCTTGTATCAAATTTTATGTAATTAATCACAATGTGTCCAACTGGATTTCCAATGGATTACTTCTAAGATTAAACCTTCTGTTCCTGTTTGGAATTGTATTTATGTGTGGCTATAATATGATGTTTCAACAATAACTGTATGTGTTGCATGGATTCTCTCTTACCTGAAGAACATACGGAGAAGCTTGTATCCTTTGTATGGTAAGATCTGTAAAGTACTGGTCTATACTTACTGTAATAGCATCAACTACCCTATGAACAAAACAAATTTATAATCATTAATTCAATAACCAGTGGAAGTCAACCAAGAATGTGTGACTAGAGTGTATTGCATACTGTAGAGCATTGGTTTTTACATCAATCAGTTACAAATGTTAAAAGGTCTTGTCAAATTTTAACTACTGTATTTAGTTAATCATTTGGGCATACCTCTCAGAAAATGTTGCTTTTTGCCACTTTCCTCTTTTTATTATAAATTATTGTAGTCTTTGTTATATTATATACTGTAGAATAAATAAGTGTTCATTTGAAATAGAAAAGGATAATACAAATATACTTGTTTCTAATGGGGTCGTTAAATAATACAGTAATGGCAAAGTATACCAGGAAACAATCCATACTTTTTTCAAGAGTGTACTGCTTTCTTTAAAGATAAACACAGGACCAACAGCTTAAGGTTTCATCTGACAATTAATTGGGTACAAAACCATTTTTATGTACATGGTGGTCATAAACTGTTATGGTTTAATCTCATGATTTGTATAATTATTGCAGCCCTCAGGTGCAATAGTATAACTTCTTAGATTACATGAATACTATAGCCTAACTTACTCAGGTGTAATAGTGACTTGTTAAGTTATGTATACTACAGTTTAACTTACACAGGTGTAGTAGCATGGCTTGTTATGTATACTCTAACTTACTCAGTTGTAATAGAAAGACTTATGTATACAGTAGTCTAACTTAATCAGGTGTAATAGCATGACT
>JAOTQE010097444.1:0-14174 GCA_025631205.1 Nesometra sesokonis
TTATGATTATATGAATAATATCAGGGTAAAATTGATTATTCGTTACAATATTATTGAACGAGGGGTTGTAACACGTATTGTGGCTGACGGCAGGATACTGACGGACAAGTATTAGCAATCCTGCCTGTGATACTGCGCCCTGTATCTTGCCTTCTGTGTAGATACAGTCAGAGAATCGGGTGTAAATCAAAGATATTATAATGTAAAGATAGCGCCCTGGCCTATTCCAGTGCGTAATGCCATGGAATTGCGCCCGCTTCAAAATAAGGAGTAACGAACGCGCAGTTGACGCGCAGGTAGAAAATACTGCAAATAAAAATGATCTGATTTGATAACATAGACGCCTTTGTTTAAATACTGATGATATAATATTAATATCTATATAAAGTTCAGTATCACTCCTTTGGAAAAAATCAAAATAACAGTTTTTTTAAATAAATAACTATTATAAAAAACGAGAATAAAACAATCATTTTATAGCGCCCCCTACAAAATAAGGAGTAGAATTGAACGTAAGTGGCGTTCACTATCATTACAGAAATTCCATGCGAAAATCGGCCAACGCGCTATCTTTACATTATAAGATCTATGGTGTAAATTTAGTTTGCTGACGATGGCGCTACTCTGAGATTTAGAATAACACCAAGCCAATTCAGTAATTAGGTAGGCAAGTCTGCAATGAACCAGTAGCAGTATTATTAGACTATCAAACTATTTAGACCACTGTAATATTTCCGGGTTAACATGCTTTACATTGGTTCGATATACTGACACAATTTTGATTGACCTAATTACAAGTTAAGTGCTTCCTGAATGATCGCCGACAGTAGTAACCGTGGATGATAGTAGATAAGGATTAACACAGAAAGGTACAACGATAGATTCTTTTTAAAAAAGTAGACTGAAGGTATAATATATCATCTAAAAAACTGTCAATAACTATCTAAATTAATTTCGAAATTACAGTAATTTGCTTAAAATTATTAGAGTAATTTGGAAGCTGTATACAATAATTCTTATCTAGATGAATGTTAAAAAAACTTCAGAATTAAAAGAAGTTTATTGAAGTATGTACTTTAAACCACTGACCCTAAATTTTGTTTTCAAATCTTCAAATTTAAATTCAGTAAACATTATCGTTCAACCCAATAACAATTCGGATAACAATAACAATTCAATAATAATGCTAATAACAACTAATACCTACATAACTTCTTTACAAGGTGTTGACATGAAAAAACCCCGAAATAAACATCTTTAAAAAATGATGTGTTATTGGACTCATCACGATACGGGAATCAAAAATAGTAATATACATTGAGTTCTTAATTGATTAGTGCCATATTCGTATCAAATAAAAAAAAAACAAACTAGTAATTTCTGAAATAAACCTAGTACTTATAATTAAAAATATACACTATTTTCATACAGTTATTACAACACAGTTTTGCTGTTTTCGATTTTTCATCTAATTCTATAATTAGGACACATTAATTTTTAAGCTTTATTACATTATAATTATTTTGTTATATTTAATAACGATAAAAACTGATAAAAAGTATTTTGTGATTTTCATTTGTGCATAAAGTGATGCAAATAATGTGTTTGAAATACATGTATTAACAGGTTATGGATGACAAAGGGCGATGAAAATACTGAAAACGGAAACATAAAACATTGCACTACAGTAGACTGCTAACACTTATTATTCAATTATGTTTATGTTCTATTCAATTTTGTTATATTAAACAGTAAGAGTAGCCAGATTGAACGACTCTTTCAATAATTTGCCACAGCTTATTGTACAATATACTCTCAAAGGCACTCAATAATTGTTAGCTTATAATTATTTATATTTTTATCAAATTCCACTTTCTTTTAAAATAATTATAAACGGTTACCGTCTGCATGTGATCTGGTTTCAAATGTTTCCTCGCTATTATCATTTTCATCTTCTTCAGCATCAGCATGCCCCTGAGAAAAAGTGTATAGAAACCAATTAAATATTCGATTATTTATTTTAATCATGAAAAATCGAAAGAAATTCAATTTCCAGATAAAACACTATATCCTTCAATAAATAACTCATTACGAAAAATGTACTGTTTATTTTAGACTTAGACTAATTATAAAAATCCCACTCAACAATTTTGATAATTAGATGTTTTTAAAGTAACAAAGATCTGATTTATCTTTAAAATAAATCAGATCTTTCTTACTTTAACAAATCTAATTGTTACTAAAAACAATTTATTCATTTTGCTATTGTCTGAACAGTTTTTCCACATCATCATCGTTGCCGATCAAAGTGAGTTGATCTTTGACAGTGTGATACGTAACTTTTTAATATTTTTTTAAAATTTTTTCCAAAAATTAATTACAGACGGTGCATCAATCTGTATGTCCCTGAGCAGACCTTGTGCTATCATCAACATGTGTTTGTAGTTGACCTTCAACCTAATTGGAAGTAACGTATGTCTTTAACCGTTCGGCTCTTTTTGTAAGTTTTATCAATTAAGTTTCAATAATCAACTTGGACCAAGGCAATTACTAATCACTATAGTCTGTTAGAAAAGGTCATGACCACATTGTTTATTTTACATTGACGCTCATGTTGTTTAAAATAGTCACTAAAATATGACGAAAATTGAATTAAAATTAATTTTCTAATACCAATAATGTTGCGTCACTGTAAAATTGGCAAAAATAATAATAAATGAATTAACTTGTTTTATTGAAGACTTACTTAAAATGACTAAAATTCATCAAAAGAAATTTTGCAATTAACTTTTGTTAGCACGCAACATGGAAGATAAGGAATTAGGAATAGAATTTAATTGGGGTATTTGTCTAATGGGTTAAGCTTTTATCTTTTCGGGGATCTGATACCTAATAACCTAGTTAATAGGTAACCAACTAGCTAGGACGATGATAGAGCAATAAGCAAAACACCTATAAGTAAAGGTTAGGAAGAGGTAACAAGTCTTCATAAATATATCAGTGGCCGGTACTCGCAGATTTTAACACAATTTGAAGCTGCATCACCGAATGATCGCTCACCATTTTCAAAATAGTACACATGATGTTTTTAATACCTTAATATTCATGTCAAAGTCATTAACAAAATAATTTTAACGTTTTTTTTTTGCCCTTTCCAGTGATGAAATGTCCTTCGAACGAATATCTTAAGCAAACAAATATCATAATCTAATTGATAGTAATCTCGTAAATTTGTTTTTTTATGTTCATTTTAATAATTTTTAAATAATTGTACGGAAACAGAAATGAAAACTATTTCTAATAGCAAAAAACAGGGCTATAATAAACCTTTGTAAAGCAAAAAATTGGGAATATGGTAATTACGGGAGGTTGTTTTAATGGTACCGACACAATAAGAATGGAAATCAAACATTAAAGAAGATGATAAATTATGACATGATATTACAATAGTTTCAAATTTACTGATTTCATAAATGCTAAGAATTGGATTTAATGTTTAAGAAAACTCAACCTAATCAACATTTTCTTTTCTAGAAAATAAAATTAAGGGCAATTTTTAGAATATTTCTTCTTCAACAAGAACGCACAGAACCGTACTTCAAGTAGTGTTTTAGCTCTCTCAAAAAGATAATTAAAGATAAGTTTAAAGAAAACTGATTCAAACAAGAAGAAAACAACATTTTGTCTAGAATTGTGTTTAGGAGAAATTCTAAAATGTTTCTACTTGCTGCTTGATAAGAAGGCGAAAAAACAACCTTCAAGTTGTGTTTAGATAAAGAGATTATCTTTCTCGGTTGCGACTGATTAAAGGATCAAACACGAAGAAAGCGAAGTTTTGTCTAGAAATATACGTTTTAGGCAAGTTTCGAAATGTTTCTGCTTCGATAAGAAGACAACCAATAAGAAGAGAACCAATCTTTAAGTGGTGTTCAGATAAAGAGTTAATCTTTCTTTGATTAAAGGATAAGTTTAAAATACAGCTGAATTAAACAAGGAAAACAAGGAAACGAGATTCTGTTTGGAAAGTTAAATTCAAGGAGAATTTAGAAATGCTTCAACTTCGATAATTAGACCCAGAACCAAGCTTCAAGTCATGTTCAGATAAAGAGATTATCTTTCTCAATGTTGACTAATAATTAAATAATAAGTTTAAAATACACCTGATTCAAACAAAGAGGAAACAAAATTTTGTTTGGAAAAGGTAAATTCCGAGAGAAATTTCGTTCGAAATATTTTTTTGTCAAAAAACCTGGTAAATTAAAGAATAAGTTCAAAATACAGCTGATTCAAACAGAAAAGAAACGAAATTTTGTTGGGAAAGGTAAATTACGGGAGAGATTTCGAAATATTTTTTGTCACAAAATGCTGATCAATTAAAAAACTAAATTTAAAATACAACTGTTTAAAATAAGATGCAAATTGGGTTTAATGTAAACAAGAACGACATTCTAACAGTTTGTGTCATTTATTAATCCATCAGGCAGACCGACCATACAACGGATAAATGATTGGCAGGCATTTATAGAAGCTGCCTCCTAAATACGACAGACAATAACATGGACAAAACAACCAACAAAGGAATGGACTATAGGCCTATGTAAAACCAATCTATCAGATCTTTGAAACGATAGTAATTTGTATGGAGACCAACCACAAAATTGACAGACCGACCAATCGAAGGACCAAATCACGGGATGACCGATGTATTACTATGAAGCTTCCGATTATATTTGAAATCGATAGAACTAACAGAAATAAGATAACATGTCCTAATGGGGACCGCCCAAGTATAATACAAGATGACTTACAATAATTGGTGGCATAAAGCCGATTTTACCAAAGATTTTGTAAAAATCGTTGGCAAAATGGTAAAAAACCAATCCTGATTACGTAAGTCATATTTAAACTAATGATATTGTCTTATTGACAAAATAAACAAAATATTTGGTGGCATAAAGCCGATTTTACCAAAGGGATTGGAAAGATCGTTGTCAGAAATCTAATCCTGTTTGCCCGAGTCATTTTCAAACTAATGATTTTCTGGTAGGCTTGATTAAAATAAACGAAAGTCCAAACAGATTAGGATTAACTCTACGTTGGATTAATGACTTAGGCCTCATTCTATATAAACAGTAATATTTAACTACGCACAGGCACATCAACATGACAAATGGAAACAAAACAAAAACGAAAAAAAAAAAACAATGATTAAATAACAAAATCTTATACTATAATGCAAACGTCATAATTTATTTAAATTTCAATTTTCAATATTTTTTTGGTTAAAACCTCCACATGGAAACATTTGGGTTTTATTACGGTCATCATTGACTGTATATTTTTTTTTAAGAAAGAAACTTTTATTAATATTACAACAAAGATAGCCGTAGCCGTTTAGGTAATAGCCTTTTTCTAATGAAAATAAACACTTTATTAATTATGCAAGTTAGGTTAAAAATATAGACCTACATTTTATTAATAAAAAACCTAAAATAAATTTGTTGAAAGAACGATATCAAACGCACATGTAATAGTTGTAAAAATGTAAACATACCTAATATTGTATAACGAAAAATACACACGGGTACCACTTTTATACTAAATTAGTAATAATAATTTTTAATTATAATCTTATTCCAAATCCGCTTTTGATTTGTAAAAGGCTCTGTCGCCCGAAGGACGCGCGGTTCCTTAATTAAAGCAAGGAGCTATACATTAAACAAATAAAATTTAGTTTTAAATTGATTATTTACATTATTTACAATTCATAAAACAGAATATACGAGCCTACAAGTATAACTTGCATCAAATTTAACATTAGACAATTAAAACGATAAACACATCTTGAATTTACAATATAAAATTTCAAAGATTGTTTTAAATAAGTTTTAATAATTGAAAACAATATACATATGTAGGACTGCTAATTGAACTCTTTCAAAGTAATTTATAATTTATTATATTAATCCACTAAAATTAATTTAATTTAAGCGAATTTATTTAAATCAACACAATGATTAAAAAAAAAACAATTGATAATCCTGAAAATTTTACTCATTGTTCACAAAGGAAAACTTACGGTATTTTACGACTTGCCATAAAAGAAACATTTTTAGAAAGTTATGACCAAAGACATTTGAATTAAGAAAATTTTCCAAAAGCAAATAATTTTGGTTGTTTTAATAATTGATAATCGTTAAAATTACTTACCCCTCTCCCAAACCAGTTTAAAATAAAAGCAGATGACGTCATACATAACGCCAACAGGAGTACGATCATTAACAATGGACGAGACATCTTTGTGGATCGTGGATCCAGAGACGCACTGTTCGTAATTCCTACAATGTCACCTTTTTATATTCCTTCTGAAGGATAGCTTCGTATGTTCTAGACCCTGGAATACAAATCCAGGTTTCCTGGCGTGGTATTATAAGCATCCTTGTCCACAGCCTTGGTACAATAGTTCCAGTTCAGGTCTTATCACTTAGTTCATCAAATAATAAGGGGATAATACAGATTCTGTTATTAAGATCAAAACACGTATTTGTAGTTACTACCTACTATTTAAGTATTTTCCAGATTAGACAAAACCGTAATTATTATTGGAATTACAATACATTAATGAATTGTCTTCAGGTCTATGATTTACATTTATTTTTCACAATGGCTACTGATGTTTGCAACGCTATGGACTTGTTCTCAAAATAAAATTGAATTAATATAAAATGAATAAAATTGTAATTTGAACCACATAATTGCTTGTGTTCATCAGTTAAATTATTTTAACAATTCTGCAATTATTACTAATATATTTCAAACAATAACTTTGTTTACAATTATTACCTATTAAGTTTTTATAATTTTAGGTATATTCTAATATTAAAATATAGGCCTAGTTTATTTTTACAAAATATAAAAATTAATTAATTAATTAATTAATCGAGATGAATGATTAATTAGGCTTTCTGTACATGTAAAGTACACATGGCTTTCATCAACAACTTTTTGCTACGTTTACTGAAACACCAGCATTTTCTTAAATGTTTCAATTATTTTTTTAATGTTTTGGTATAATTATAATATAATATCAGTTTTGTTATTATTCACTCACGTAATTTAATATATAATTAAAATTAAATGGAATTACCAAGATTGCTACCTAAAACAAACACAGGCCTAGCTCACCTTCCTTCGATGGAATGTTTTCCCAACTTATGAAAGTAATTATTATTATTATTATTATTATTATTATTATTATCATTAGTAATTAGTATTATTATAATTATCTATGATTTATATTCTCATTTAATTTAATACCGTATCTAATTAACTTTCTGTAATTAATGTTTAATTTGATCTGCAAACTTATCGAAATATTTTGTCTAGGTCCTGATTTGTTTGTATTTTTATGTGTGATGTTGTTTTAATGTGTTTTAAATAAATTACATTTAATAGCTTTGTTTTATATTAATACATAAATAATTAAATAAAAATTGTTTGAAATTATCCATTTTCAAATCTAAAATCAAAGTAAATACCATTTCAAAAATGTCATATTTGTCTTGCTTATTGACAGTGATTTATAGATTTTAATTAATAACAGTCCTAAGATTAAAATGATTAAATAATCCATAAAAAACGATTGCGTAACCTACACTGTTTTGTAAAACTTCTGCGATTGAAGTTTGTGCCATTGTATGGACCACATTACATCAATTTTCAAAAAGCTGCACTGGTTACCTTTGCGACAACGAATCGCTTTTAACATTCTTATTATTTGTTTTAAAGTAATTAAATCCAAACAACAATTATATCTTTCCAATCTTTTAAGTTTATACATCCCCACCCGACGTCTTCGTTCTGAAAATCAATTTCTACTTTCTGTTCCTAATTATAAGACAAAATCCTATGGTAATAGAACTTTCTCCTTTGCTGCATCGTCCATGTGAAACAAACTACCTTTATCTTTAAAGCAGTCTGCACACATTGAAATTTAAGTCTAATCTAAAAACACATTTATTTAATTATTAAATCAATCTCTTGAATGTACAAATGTGCTTTTGCTCATTTATTTTTATCTGGAATTGGCGCTTTATAAATATTTTATAAGTATTATTATTATTATAACATTGGTTCATTTACTTACTTCAATATCTAATCAATATTCATTTAGTAGACCCTATTTGTATTACGAGTTAAGTAATAGTAAACACGTTTGCAGTCATAATTACATCATCAAGCATAAGCGCAGATGTAGGAGGGGGTCAGGAAAGTGTCTCCCACATTATTTCGACGGAAACCCAAATTTGTTTTATAATGGCATAACGAATAATTATGATTTGTGTGTCCCAGGATATTATGAAGGTATACTCCAAAATGTTCTGCATGAGCTTATAGAAGCTCTTTCAAATGTTTTCTAGGGATCCGCCTCTCCCAAACTCACTCTCTGACGCACTCTTAAAGTCTTTCTATTAAATGTCTACTCCTTCCAAAGTCCAAAAAATAAAACATACTAAATTTGAATATATTATGTTCAAATTTATAAATATAATACCGATCTACCAAATTTTACTTCCAAAAAGTAGGCCTATATAAAAATGTAAAATAAGAATAATTTTTTTTTGGTAGATCCTCCTAAAGTATAAAGCGGATGAATCTGTATTAGCTCTGCTTCTGTGAACAGTCTAAATCAAGTAACCAATCCGAGCCCGTCAGGTGCGTGTCATGTGCAAAAACGGCGCTTACTGTGGAGAGAATAACCTGGATGACACCCGCACGGATACGATTTACAACCTAGTGCCTTAGCAACGGGGAATTATCGAAGAAATCGCCGAGACCTGGCCTAAAAAACTTCTATAATTATTATCTATTATTATTTTTTCCCTATCAAATAATACAACTTAAAACGAATGTAGGTAACTAATTATGTTTATTATTTTATAAATAATAAACTGGTAAATTTATTTATTTTTTTGTTTGGGGTGGGGGGAGTTGATTTTGGAAAGAATGCGCCTTTAATATGGATTTTCGCCGGGTTCATTAAGTAGGCCTACTGACAATTGCACCCACACCATTCAGTTTGCAAGTAAGCACCAGTCATAATCTTCACAAAATTACAAGTAGGGTAATCCCAAAAAATAAGGTCACACGTGTCACCGACTTCAATATATTTGAGCCAAAATTGACAGAATTTAAGTAGCCTTGACTTAAGAACTGGCAATAATTTAAACCATATCTTAGGCCTGGTTGTGGCTTAATATTCCACTAGTTTTCCACAGGATAATAATGAACTACTCAAATTGATCTTTATAGTCCTTCAAAAGTTTATTTTTGCCGGGTAAGCAAAATTCATCAATTATAGGCTAATAATAAGGACTAAAATATATTTGAGTTGCCAAAGAACAATAGTTTTGAAAAGGTCGAGATTTTTTTTAGTATACCCCTTACTGTATTTTCTGCAATGTATACAGCGGCGTATCCAGCAGGAGGGCTCAGGGTGCTCCAGCACCCCTTCGGAGCCAAAACACAATACAATTAGTTTATAAATCTGAAAATTCGGTCCTCGAGCATCCACTTCGGAGAAAAATGACTGACTATACTGTGGGGTAAAAGGACAAAATAATAAATTCCACTATAAAGAACGTGTTAATGGGGTGACAATAAGGGAAAATAGTTTTTTTTTTTTTTGGGTTTTTCAAAGTCCAACCCGGGTTCACGAATTCATGGATACGCCCCTGGTATAATTGTTTTGTTCCTAACGTTTTTAGGATAACTTGATGCATTTCTTACAATTTTAGGACAATTTTATGCATAGTCACAACAATAAAACAAACTAATAATAAAAACGCCGACCCTGATTTCCAGTCAGTCGGGCGTTTGTAACACACTTTTTAAGTTTAAGCATGAGTGTAAACGAATTGTACTTATAGTATTAACATTGGGTATGATGGGTGGGTCAGTATGAATTTTAATACTGGTACATTGCAATCTACATCAACGCATCTTTGATTTTATGTTTAAATGAGTACTATAATTAATGGTTAACTAGTACGGTATATATTTACATGGAAACTGTTAAATAAGGCAGAAACATGAAAATAAATGGTCAATTTATGTTAATATTTTGTTTATTTCAACAACATTAAACATTCAACTTTCATACCACATTGATGATTTTCAGATATTTGTGGTGTAATGATGTTTGCCAACATTTTAACACATACAGTTGAACCTCCCGTAAGCGGACACCCTCGGGTCCTGGAAAAGTGTCCGCTTACGAGAGGTGTCCGCTTACGAGAATTTCGGCCGATAGAGGGCCAAAGTTGTAAACTTATGTATACGTCCGTATATCTCACATTTCGCTGCATTCTCAACAGAAATGGCCTCTTAATTTCTAGACACCACATTCAATATTAGATTACATATGGGTTATCATTTTTTAAAGATTGGTTCAGTAATTGATTCTCAGCCATAACGATTTTGTACAGAAATTTGTATTCGTTTTACAGAAAAATCACCATTTTTCCGGGATGTCCGCTTATGGAAGGTAAATTAACATACAAAAAAAATCTAAATTTGAAGACAAAAAGTGTCCGCTTACGGGAGGTACCAATTGCACTGATTAGATAGAAAGAACAAACGGGTCTTTAAATTAGTGTCCGTTATGAGAGGTGTCCGCCTACGAGAGGGAGGTTCAACGACTTGATGCACTGAAACATTTCATACTTCACTCTGTCGATCAGTCAGTAGAAATGACGTAAAACATGCCATTTTTGGCAGAGCCAAGCCAAAGGTGGCAAGTAACAAAGCTAGTTTTCCACAATAGGCAGAAACATGAAAATAAATGGTCAATTTATGTTAATATTTTGTTTATTTCAACAACATTAAATATTCAACTTTCATACCACATTGACGATTTTCAGATATATGACCAGGAAATGTTACAAAATGCAATTATAAATGACACTGCTTAATGGAAGTATACTAATAAGCAATTTCCAATGTTTTTTTTCTCGAAACTTACATTCCAAATGCTCGAACCTTTCAAAATGTTTCGCGACCCTGATTTGGGCCGCAACCTATAGCTTGCGGAACGGGAGGACTAGGTCAACACATTCACTGAAAGAAGTGGTAAATTGGTAAAATTTTTCATTTTTGCGAAAAACGTGTAAAAATATATTAGTATGCCTAGTATTACGTTAATTCCCCTTTTTCGCGGGAAAAGTCACAAAAATCTCCAATAGGCCGACAAGGCTACACCACCCCATGAGAATCGTCATTCAGTGAATTTCTATTGCCTAGAATTTACGAGTTTCCTTTTAATAGGGCTTATCTATATTACTAACCAAACAAAATACTCGGAAACTATAGTTTAATAGTCAACAGCTTTGACTAATAATAGGAACAATCATATGCCCAACGTGTGAGGTTGATATTAAGGTATCTTGCAACAAGTTTATACAGGTACTTAAATTAACATTTAATTAAAACTATTTTGTTAAAAATATGCAAACCCATATCACAGACCTATAGCCAGGCTGGGTCTTGCCAACCCCTTTTCCCGGAAACATTTGCTTTAAACCACTCCACTAAAAAATGAATCTAACCTTCAACATTGGGTGTTTTCCATTACCAAACACAATTCCGTCCGAATTATTGAAATTTGCAAAGGCGTCAAATCTAGGCTTATCACTGACAAAAAAAAACTAAAAAACACAAAAATATAACCAAAAACAAAACACGAGCTGATTCTACCACACCCCTATGTTTATTAATGAATGAAAATGTTTATGAAAAATGAAAAATAAGAACTTTGCTGCTTTTTTAATTATAATGTACCGGTAATGTTTTTTTTCAAAGAAAATAAATAATAAAGAGGTTAGAATGAAAAATTGGGTTAGGGGTACAGTAGGTTTATCTGCAGAGGTCTTCTAAATACAACAAATCTTTAGTGAATTGAATGTTTTGAATAATTAAAATCTGTCTAATTTGACTAACTGTCGAACTCTGTATCGAAATTACGCAAGCATCTTCACTGCAATAAATGTTTATGAAATTCAACGTCTGGGTTGCCAGTCTACCAAGTCAACATTGATGACGAATTGTTTATCGACGAGGGCGGATTACCATACTGTTTCGTTGTTCGCGCTCTAAAAAATAAAAAAAAAAACAGAAAAACTTTAAAGGCCGATTCCTTCTAAATTTAAAGATTAAAAGCATCCTCAATCTGACTATTCTGTATTTAAATTTATCAAAATAATGCTAGTCGTTCATATTTATATCATTTTATTACTTTAAAATATTAAATAATTCCAAAATAATAATATAATTTTATTTTTTGGGTGACTCCTAAAATAAAGAGGAATCTGTATTGGTTTTCGTTGTGAACAAACTAAATCATTATCTAGTAACCACCAGCGTGCTATGTGCCCATGTAGAGTGCAAAAACAGCGTTTACTGTGAGAGAATATCCTGGATAACATGCGTGCGGATACGACCAGCTACCTACTAGCTTAGCAACGGGGAAATATAAAAAAACGTCTAGGCCTGGCCTAAAACAGTTATTTTTTTCTACTTGAGAATAAAGAGGTACGCAAGTAATGTATGTTTATTATTTTGGAAATAATAAACAAATTTAATTTTTGGGGTAAATTTTGGAAGGAGTGCACCTCTAAAGTTTTATGTAATTATTAAAATTTAATAGTAATGTTACTTTGTTATGAAATGCAGTATGAACTTACTCTAAAAATGCTACTCCAAATGGGTTTCAATATTTAGGCCTACCCTCAAATAGTACTTTTAAGGATTGCATTTGTTTTTTTTTTTATAAAACACTGTTGGCCATGTGGCACTTTTTCTAATCCATTTAACGTTAAAAACAGCCTTTGTGTTTCTAGACAACTCGATAGATAATTTCTTTGTTATTCTTCGTCTTTGTCTGTGTTTATAATAAGACATAAATTGTATCTTGTTGACAATGAAGTTGGTAGTAGTGGAAGTGATGACTTCCTGGATTTGTAACAAAGATCAAAGAGTTATTATAATAACTCCTTGGAAAGTTTTATCAATGAAACGGTTATGATCCCAGATAGTATAATGCATACTCCAAGACATTATGCAGATGCAATCGTGTTAATATTTCGAGCCTTATGTCATGTCATAAATGACAGCACGAAGACAATACACTGTTACGAACATGTACAGAAAGGTGCGCGTAGAGAAGTAAACTCTGGTCTCGCGTATTTGTTAATCACACGCGTGCGTTATGCGTCTCTTTACGCATCTACGCGTTAATTTTGTGACTCTTCGTGGTATCATCGATGATAAGCTTTTGACTGCACATGCACAGCATCTTAATTTAAGTTATTAACAGACTGCGATGCTAATTAACAATAGTTATTAATATTTTTTTTTAAATGAAGAGGTTTGGACACGGTTTCGTTCTTGCTTGACAATTCCAAGGTTTTAAGACACCAATTTCACACAGGCCCACGTCATTCAATTGCAATCCTAAAATTCCAGTGGCCAAATTTGCAATTAAAAAAAAACATTAGGTCCAGGGGCCTATATACATTTTCATATATCTGTCAACTTACTTTTGGCGACAATTCGTGAGACAATCTCCGCCGCCGGTGCTGCTGGACCACATTTTCTGCAATTACCCTCTGAAAAACGAAAAAAAAAAGCTTTTGGCCGATTTCGTCCAAATTTTATACCCATATTGTCTATGCCTGAGAACACTGCCAAGGCCAAAAAAAAGTTGTATTGCCATTTTGGCTCAAAAATTTGGAGGGTCGGTAGGTCGATTTTTTTAAATCCATGTCTTACCTGTATATTTCTGAGACAGTGTGGTGGTTTTGTCCAGAATGTGGACCCATTTTTTGTCCAGAATATGAATTCAGGGCGTTCTTTATTGTCCAGAATATGGATTGAGGGCGTTCTTTATTGTCCAGAATATGGATTGAGGGCGAGCTTTATTGTCCAGAATATAGACCGAGGGCGTACTTTGTTGTCCAGAAAATGGATTGAGGACTTATTTTTGTCCAGATTGCCATGTTGGATGTGTTCTTCGAAAAGTTTTAAAAATTAGAGTATTTGTGGAGAATAATTGAAAGAAACGTATCTGTTTCAGTTGTATTTTATTATATATGATAAGCTAATTTTTCAAAATTTAT
>JAOTQE010097455.1:0-26320 GCA_025631205.1 Nesometra sesokonis
TAATGTTATAGCTAACAAAAAGGGTTAATCCCCTCCCACCCCCTTTCCCCAACCTCCGTTTCAAATGTCTAATGATTATAAAGTTATAGCTAACAAAAAGGGTTATTCCCCTCCCATCCCCCTGCCCCGACGTCTGTTTCAAATGTCTAATGATTATAATGTTATAGCTAACAAAAAGGGTTATTCCCCTCCCACCTCCTTGCCCCAACCTCCGTTTCAAATGTCTAATGATTATAATGTTATAGCTAACAAAAGGGTTATTCCCCTCCCATCCTCCTGCCCCGACGTCTGTTTCAAATGTCTAATGATTATAATGTTATAGCTAACAAAAAGGGTTATTCCCTCCCATTCCCTGCCCTGACCTCCGTTTCAAATGTCTAATGATTATAATGTTTATAGTAGCTAACAAAAAGGGTTACTCCCTCCCGATGTCCGTTTCAAATGTCTAATGATTATAATGTTATAGCTAACAAAAAAGGGTTATTCCCCTCTCATACCCCTGTCCCAACCTCCATTTCAAATGTCCAATGATTATAATGTTATAGGACCCTCTATTTTGGTGTGGCGCACGCATCTATTCAAAAGCCATGTAGTTAAAAATGTTGTTAGGCCTTTGATTAAACCCCTGGTTAACGTTTGAGCATCACATGCAACATCAGTGTCAGGTTTATCTGCTAAATTGTTTCCTCGATGATAATATTTTATCATATTGCCATTAGCAAAGTAAGCCTACAAGGCTGATGATTTGAAATGTTTATAAGTGAGCACGTACTTAGATACTTAGATGATATACGTAATAGAGGTAATGCGATTATAACTTGCTAAGCTCGTCGATGATTAAGATGACCTTTTATATCTTGTTAGTTTTCCATTACTTTGATCAATCTATATTAATACTAATGTCTTGGTATTTTAGATGTGTATGAATGTGAAACTATCAGTTAAAATTTTATTCAAAAGCAATATATTATACTACCCCCTCTATGGTTGATTTTTTTTTATTTTGTTCATTTGATTGATTTAAAAAGTATATTGCATAATTTATCAATTTAAATTATGTACTATAAAACATAATACAATATTATCAACATAAATTGTATGCTATAAATTAAAAAGTTATTATTATGTATGCTCTATTAATTTTCTGTAATGTACACAATATTTTATTCAAATGGCCTTATTTCATTGCATCTATATAGGAACTTCTAATTGCATCTTTGCTGAGCTGCCCTCTATTGTCCTGTTATTATAACATTTGCATTGGATCACCTCATATGGACTATTCTATTCTACTAGTAGGGATAAATTTTTACTAATTAATAACAATTTTTTTAATGTTGGATTTAAATTAAGAATTATCTTTAAAGCAAAATGTACTCACATATAAAAGGAAAAGTTCTGTCTAGATTCATCATTTTAAGTTTATCAATTCAGACTTTACAAAAATTATTATTTACCCTGAAATGCAGTGAAGCATGAAGATTCCAACATAATCAGGCAGCAGGTGATATGAATATTCATGTGGGGATATTCCATTTGATGACTGCTGTTGAATGAAACAGAGTGACCTTGCTCAAATCAGCTGTTTGTAGGTGATGCAATATTGAAAACAGGAACAAGAAACAAAAGCAAGTTCACTACCAGTTATTGCATGGTATAATGTGTGATCATACGATCTTCATGCCAACTCATATTTGTAGTAAAAAGGAGGAGAAAACCTCAGAATTTGATAAAGTGATGGGGAGACAAGTGTGTTACCAAGAGGAGAGGCAGTTGAGGCAGACGCTAGCAAACCAACAAGATATGTTTCATTATTATCATTTAGATGATGATGATTATTTTAACAAGTCTCAGGTATGCCTTGCAGCTCCTTATTATGATTGATTTGTTTACATTCTGGAAGTGTGCAGAGATTCCAACCCTCCCTATTTTTCCAGGAGTCTCCCAAAATTTTAAGCAGTCTCCTGATTCTATTAGCATTCTCCCGATTTTCTGTTAAAATTTACACGTTTTAGTATCATAATTTGGCTTACAGTAGCCTAGAATAAGATTTAATCAATAAATACAGACTTTTAAAATAATAATTGCGTACATTGTTCTAAATTTATCATAATCGGCGCTAGTTCATCCCTAGCTGGTCTGTTTTTTTCTGCCCTTCTGTTATAGAATGCTGTAAAAGGCACAGTATTTTAAGACGGAGAGCGCACTTTGATAAATCACGCAAAATTTAGACCTCAGAAGTTGGAACGTTTGGGTGTGTCTTGTTATATCATTTGATTTCTAATTTTATAATTTCATCATAAGAATAAATTGGGAGCTGTCTATTAATTCCATCTTAATTAAACCTCAAGTGCCATGAGTTACATAGGCAAGAAGTCATTTATGTAATATTTAAATTAGCTGTTTTAAGTGTATTATTGTATTGTCCTGTATAGAAATAAATTATTGTTATTACTGTATTATTGTTATTTGTTGTATAGCCACTCAATGTTACCCTGAGGATGCTTATTGCATTGCACTGAAACATGTCTGAAAATGTGAGCATAATGCTTGTTTGCAAATAATAATAATAATAATATACAGAATATTAAGATGTGCTTGTACTTTAGACATAGTTTATTATGATGCAATACAGGCCATCTACAGTATACAGAGATGTCCCGTACATATTTAAATCTTCTTTTCATCTTTTCATATTTTAATTTAAAAGCGAACTTATTCAACCCAGCATAGATTTATACAATTAAATGAGAAAAATCATGCATGACACGTCCAAAATTGGCAATGCGTGAGACTCGCGCATTATGCATGAGAATTGGCAGGTATAACACAAGATTTTAATGTTTTGATTTTGTACATTGCGATAATAAATGCATTGTTTTTTTTTATGTGAAGATTTATCTCATTGTTAACAACTCTGCTCTGTGTGCAATACTAATATTATGGAGCTTCCGTTTTGCACGACGGATTGTTCTGTGACGGTATAACGCACTGTCGGATGTACAAAACAAAACAGCAAACAGTGCCCTATCCTACAGCATCTAGGCCTAGAATAGGCTAAGGGTCTAGGAAGGCATAGTATATCCTAGCCTCAACTAACTACATTCTACACACTCTTGAGGGTCTTGTAAAGATAGACCCCATTCATTTGTTTCAACTTGAATTGCACTTAGTTTTGAGCAGTCTAGTCTAGTTCATGCTAGACCACGTGTTGCAAAAAGCTTGATCCATCATCGTTTTCGGGGACGGTGAAACATCACGAAAACTGTCGTAGATTGTTCACACCTGACATACAGGGAGATTTGGGAATGCGCAGTTGAGTCCATTGTCATTTTCTCCGTGGCAGAATGATCCGTCGCACAAAACGAAAGATCCATATTAATATGTATCTATACAATGTCTGATCTTTATGTGTAATACATCGTTGTTGAGTAGTCTAGTCTAGTTCATGCTAGACCACACGATGCAAAAAGCTTGATCCATCATCGTTTTCGGGGGACGGTGAAACATCACGAAAACTGTCGTAGATTTGTTCACACCTGACATACAGGGAGGTTTGGGAATGCGTAGTTGAGTCCATTGCCATTTTCTCTGTGGCAGAATGATCCGTCGCACAAAACGAAAGATCCATATTAATATGTATCTATACAATGTCTGATCTTTATGTGTAATACATCGTTGTTGCAATTAAAGTTCTTGAATTGTTGTATGCATGCTAAACATGTACAGTACACTTAATCATTCATTTAGGTTCTGGATGTCACATTATTAATGTTTTCCATGTTCAGTGTTTACAAATTTCTGCCTAATTATATGTCTAGTTTTCATACTAAATCGCTTTATAACCAAACCTTTTTGTAAATCAGTTAATTTCTTAAGTAATTCTATATTAATGTTTTATTAATGTTGGAGTAATAATTTATCTGTTCCAGCCTGTTTCTTGCTCCTGTCAAGATTCCATCCAACAGTAACAGTTATTGACCAAAACAAATATTACAAAATAAGCTTATTTGGGAGGGATGGAGGAGAGTGTATTATAATGAGTTGCAGGCTTGTATCAACTGGGCTTGCTGACAAAGTTGCAGTTGGGTTGTGACTATTGGGCTCAGAAAGTTCTTGATGTTGTCAGTTTCTGTTATTTATTGTTTTTATTTTAAAACTACAGGATTCTGCATTTCTTTCTTGCTGTAGTCGAAATGTTTGCATGTTTTATTTGTACATTTTATAATTGTGATTACTTTTGACTATATCATGATGTTTTGATCTTGCATGTCTAATAAAGTTGACGTTAAAGTATTAAAACTATTTGGCTGATTTACTTGAAATTTCCAACCATCAGAATTAACTGACCATGGCTCAATCTTCCACATGTTTTGTAATAGTGAGGTTTCGTAACTTTACGAAAAATATGAAAATTGATAAGTCATAATGCTTGTAACACCTTGAATATCTGTCACAGTTGGTCAGTATTTTACGATTATCATCACTTCATAGGTAGACATTTTTATATATTTTTAAACACATTTAGCCACTTTAAAAAATGGAAGTATGTTCTATCCATTTTCGTTATTGTATTTCATAAATTTCTGAAACCTCACTACGATATGCATTATCACAATGATTCTACAATTATTAAACATTGAGCATATTATTTGTGTACATATTTTGAACAACTAATAAGTTAGTGAAATGCCTGATTTTGTTAGGTAACTTGTAAGTGTCACTGTTCCTTAAATCGTAAAGTTTTAAGTGAAAGTTTAATCAAGATAGTTTGATAAGATGTTGAAAGTTGCTGGTGGACAATGTTTTAAGTAGAACCTATAGTAGATGTCAGTTTTCTTAATATAGATGTTTGACAGTAATAACAAGCATAAAATTTGCTGGGATATTATCAACTTTCAACTTTCCCACAATGGCTCCTCTGGTAATCCAAATTTTATGTTAAACAACACCGTTTGTTAAAAATCCCAAAATCATGAAATAAAATGTAAACGAAGACATGGGCAAATCCAGGATTGTGATTTAAAGGTTGAGGGTCTTAAATCTTGTTTTGATTTTAAATTGCTTGCACTAAGGTCTGGCTTTGCCTTTGGAAGTCCTTTATACAGCCGTTGTACCTTCTAAAAAAATTGTTTTGCCAGGAGGGGGAGGGGAAGTTCAACCTATTGAGCTCTCTCCTAAATCAGCCACTGAGAGATAAGCTTGAATCATCCGAAAACCAAGAAAACTGAAGAATTTGGATGATCACATGGTCAGTTTTGGGAGAGCCGAAAGTTTTTCCTACATGCCAACAATCCCGTTTTAGCTAGGAAACTCCAGTGTTATCAACCTGTCTCCCAGCCAATTTTTTGCCGTGATTGCCGTAAAATTTGGATGTCGGTGAGCGCGATGGGGGGCGGGGAATGGTCCCAAGCCGACATACTGCCTCTTACCAGCTGGACCTATAATACCCCTGTTGCCGCCAATTTCTCCCATTCTTCCTATTATCAATGTTGACATGCATGGTTTTGAGAGAGGTGGGCCTACAGTAGTATATTATTCTGTGTCTAATTATCAAACCGGACGGAAACCTGAAATGTCCTGATGTAGTGGTTTACAATAATAGCTGAGTATTTGCTGAGTCATCTTTGTATATAGACTACAGTATCCAGATCTTTCAAATTTGTCCTGCGTAACAACTAAATACTTTACTTCAATCATGACAATAAAAGACACTTCCTAGGGCTTACCTTAGATTATTATTGGAATGTCATAACCTTATACTATTTTTAGGAAAATGTTTAAAGTTAACAAGAAACTTACAAGCATCAGAAAATAAGATTTGTGATTGATTTTTTTTCCACTTTTAAAGCAGTCAAACTAAACTACCCCATACATTACTGTACTTCCTCATTATTGTCCATCTGGTAAGCTTCGATCTTCCCATAACCTCTCTTCTCCATCATTTAATACAAAGACTTTGGATTGAGTACCTTTAGATCCGCTGCTGGTAATCTCTGGAATAATCTACATATACCTCTCTCTGTAAAATCATCGGCTTCTATCTCTGCATTTAAATCTTCCCTGAAAACTCATCTTTTTACATCTAGCTTTATCTTGTACTCCACCTTTGGTTATTGTACTTTGGAATTGGTACACTATCAAATTCACAATATACTATTTTTATTATAATTTGTAATCAAAACTTAAAGAAAATCAGTCTGAAAAGAAAAAAAAATGTAATTTTGAAATCTGAAATCAGGACTGGAATTGTTGGTTAATCACAAACACATGCCGGATTTAACAGTATTTGGGAAATACTAGTAATACAATACAGAATGGAAATTTTAAACTATTCAAATTTGATTCAATATAAGATTTCATAACATTTAATCCAATGATGTTATCCATGTCGGAAACATTCTTAACAATTGTCCTAGAAAATAATTTAAAGATTTCATACATGAAACAAAGTCTCAATTTCCTAAATTTAAATCAACATTGTATTGTTATATAGGAAGTAATTATTATGAACAACTTAATCTCAAAATTTAACGAAGATTGCAATGTTAAATTGTAATTAGGAAATATTAGAAATACAATGAATGGAAAATGTAAGCCATTTAAATTTCATCAATACTAAAACAATATATGATTTCGTAATATTTAATCTACTGATTATTAATCATGCCGGAATTATTTTTAAACAATTGTATAAAATGAGTTAACAATTCCCTACAGGAAACGACATCTCAATTTCCTAATTTAAACCAATATTTTTGGATCGTTTTTTTGCAAATTATATAGGAATTAATTATTACAAACAACCTAATTCCAAAAATTCCCAAAATGTAAACCAAGATTGCTGATTAGTTTTTGGAAAATTCAAGTGAATTCCCTAATATATACCACAAGTTTTGAAAGTTGTAGGAAGAGTAAGAAACAACTTAATTCTCTTCACAACTACACAGTGCAAAGTTGTTAGATCGTTGTTGATAGTTATTCATAACGTGTACGTTTTCATTAGAGAATTTGCTCAATTTTACCCTAAATTTTCAAAGGAATGTAGGGAAATTTTGAATTAACCACCTCACTGACTTATCACATTAAATGTTTATAATTGATAGGGATATACTGTACACTAAGCAATCAAGTGGAAACTAGTCCAATTATTCATTGTGATAAGACTTGACAACATATTCTAATGAGGATGTACACCTAATGTTAAGGAAGTGTGCAACAACTCATCCTCTGAACAAATACAGAATAAGAGGATGTTTTGAGCAAGTTTCTAGAAAATAAGACAAAAATATCAACTCATCATTAAAACCAAAATTGTTAGCATATTTTTTGCAAGTCAAGTTAGGAGACAATTTAAGAATGAGTTAACGATTTGACAGCATTGTTGTAGTGATAGTTTATTGACCCAAGGTAGATCGATGAAATCCCACTTAGCACTTTTTCCAAGGTGAATAAAACTATTTCATAACCTGAATAACGAATGGACAATTGTGTACCTTGATATTACAATAGTACAGTTCTTGGGTAACCTTAGATTAATTGTACTCTTCTTAACTAGTCTCTATCATCCTTTTATGTTTTGATGGATTTTTTAAAAGTATTTTTCTCCTTTTAACCTTTCTGTATTGTGAAGATTAGGTCTTATAAACTAGCTTAATTACAGGTTTACCTTGATAGCAGTAATTGGTCACATTATAATATACAGCACCTCATTTCATGGTTGTTTTTTAGTGATGTAGGGTATAACTTTATATAGTGGAAAGGAAAAATGCAGCCTCGCCTTTAATAGTGAAGCTATCATATCAACACCAATAAATAATAAAATGTATACACATTCATTCCTTTTTGCATACAGTGGAACCTCGATTTTACATACTTTTTATTCATCTCGTCATTCTTTATTCAAAAAAATAAACAATATTATGTATTATAATATATTTATAACATAATAATTGTAATATAATTTTACATGCGCCTAATTTCAGCTAAAATTGAAGCTTTAACATAGATTTTAAATGTAAAATGTGTGTTCAAATTAACAGTGTATAGATTTAATATATTAAAAATCTCCTAAACAAAGTGGTTTAGTAAATAATTATGAGGTAATAAGTAAGGAACAAAACATAATAAAACACTCAATTTTACAAACTCTTGGATTTACATACCCCTTCTGTATGTAAATCGAGGTTCTACTGGATATGGTAATTTGCTTGATTTAGTCTGGAATGGCACTGTTGGTTGGGTGTTAACATGCTTTCCTTCCAATTCCAAGGTCCTGGGTTCGAACCTGATGGCACACAAGGTTCTTTCTCACAACCTAATAACACCACTCACTAAGTATCATAAGACTTAGATTAAAAATCATGATGTAGTTCCAATCTTGCAAGTAGCTAGATAATGCACTGTTGGATATGACATGAAATAAAAAAATATTTATAATTACATACTACTATGTCAGAGGTCTCAAGATTGAGAAGTGAAAATTCAGGAGATTTTATGTCTGCTGCTTTATCGATCAAATTTGCGTGAATGCAAATGTGCGATGTATCACATAAAAGACAGAACATAGAAAAAGGTATACAACAATATTTAAAAATATCTATTTCATTGTATATATACTATATTTAACCCTGAACAGAGCTGGTGTTTATTTTAATCGACAACCGATTTTGCTCCTAGGCTAAGCCAAAGCTCCCTCTGAATATTTTTTGGGAGACACTTCAGGAGAAAATGTGTTTTTTCAGTAGGGCAGGAGATGACTCAAAAAAATCAGGAGACTCCAGCCATTTTCAGGAGACTCTGCTATGTTTGGGAGTGTAGTTTTTTGGATTTTTTTCTGTTTAGGAATTAATTCAATTTTGTATCCTAGACACCACAGTAGTTATCCTGTCTGTTTATGTCTTGAGGGATTTTCACTGAGTTGGTCATGTTACCAACATGCAGTTTGAGCATGATTCTATGCTTGATAAACTTTTATACTTCAGATATAAATGTCAAATTACAGTTCAATATCCTTGTAATTTAAATCGATGCAATACATTAAAAATATAATACAATAAAAGTGTGGAAGAAAAATGCCTTAAACCTAGGTACAGTAGATTTTTAAATGTCGAATGAAAACTATAATTGGGAAACAGCACTCAGTAAGCGCAAGTTGTACAGTATTATGAGACGGTAAACATTTTTTTTTGCGAAGTTTGTGACCTTATTAAATTTTTACTGTAACACTTTTACAGACATCAATATTTGCAATATTTTTACGTTAACAGTTGCTCCTTTCCACACAAAAAAGTGTAAAAATGAATGTACCATGAAAATTACCACTTATTTGATTCCTAAGAACTAGTGTGTCAGCAACACCCAGTTGCTTAAGGAAAATGATACATAATAGAACATAGAAATAACAGAAATATTGGTTTACTTTATTTTTGCCAGGCATTTGTAGCAACAATGATAACTTCTGACTAAGTAAATTATTTTTCAATGCAGTACTTTTCAGGGCAAAATAAAATTTTAAATCCATTAATTCTAAAAATTCTGTTAATAAAGTTTCAATGGCCACCATTTGTTGTTTAACAAAACTACCAATTTTATTATAAAACCTATGATTATAATATTAAATGGAAAAGCTTATATGGGTGGAGTATGATTACAATAGACGTTTGTTGTAGAAACTGGCACTAGTATACTAGTAAATATACAATAAAAGCGGACCCCATTTTGTATCATCCATTGTGTTTGGTATTCCTGAAAGTCTGGTTTAAAGAGAATCAAATTTACCTTATTTACATCGGTTTCATGATTCTTGGGATTAAAAAAAATATTCCGGTTTAACATGAAATGTTTTTTTTTTTCTGAATGTTGGGTCGTGGAACAGACAGTAGACAATTGCTAAGTAAAAACCAACCAGTATTTTTTATACAGTTGACATAACCAACCAGTAAATGTTGTATGATTGAACATAAAATTGTTAAGCTAATTTTGAAACTTTCTTTAAGCTACTTAGTTTAATAAAACTTGACTCAAGCACAAACATGTTATGCTTTCAAACTAAGATTTTCATTTTTCAGTTTTTTGGATATTTTGAATGTATAAAAATTTCAACACTAAATTAAAAATTTGAACGTTGTAATTTACGTAATTTCCAGCATATTTTGATATTTAAGAAATTTTAGATAGATCCAGAATAAGCAATAACTAATTTGATGACAATATCTTGGTTTTCACTATTATCATCTTGTGTAACTAGAATACTAATTTTAGTAGGGTAAATTAACAAATTTTGTTTAAAAAAATTCTTTCCATCTGTAATCTTGCAGGTTAAATATTGGGGAAATTATTGGCCACCAATTCAAAATGTAAACTCTAGCAGTACTTGCCAATTGCTATTTTAAAGTTCAATAGTATTTACATTCTTATTTTCAGCAATACCTCTGCTATTCTGAACTTCAGTGTTACTATGTTTATACAGCAGTTGGTCAGTTTGTTATTGGTCAGCTTGTTATAACAATCTCACCATCTGGACTTGACATCTGAAAGGACATTTACTGACCAGGAAGTACTTGACCACATGACCTTGTTCAAAATGATGCAATATCAGAATCCGATTACATGTTGATTAATTTGTGAAGTAATTAATTAGCAAGAATTATCTTAATTGGATAATTCACAGCTAAGTTGCATCCTGTACTAGAGCACGCCAGTTTGTTATCATAATGTACAACACCCTGCTTCTCTGCATATTTTAAGTTCAAACGTGATATAAATTCCTGTCATATAATGTTGCATCACCTTTTAATACTATGTTAAGGTTAACATTGGAATCATTCCAAATAATATTACTAATAACTGTAACTGTGTGGTTCACATGCTTGCCTTCCAATCCTGAGGTCCTAGGTTCAAACCTGGCTACACACTAGGTTCTTTGCCCTGACCTAACCAGTGCTACTCCCTAAGCCTCATAATGAGAATTGGTTTTAAAAGATGACATAGATCTTATCCAGTAAGTGGTGAGAACTCGCTATTGGATGTGATACAAAATAAAAAACAAAATAGAATTTCTTTTATAACTCAGTGTTGCGACGCTTATTCAATAGTGGCATCTATTACCACAAGCACGAGAATGCTACATGGACCCGATCCCATCGTTGACTTCAGCATTAAAATAGACCTGGGTATGCAATGGATCAATCCCACCACAGTTGTCATGAATGTACTAGTAAATTAAACCACTTGGACATCCCCACAGGGATCAAGAATGGATCAAGGATGGATCAAGGATTCAGTTAAGGGTGCACTATTTCTAATCGGGGTAGGCGTATTCACTGTTTTAATTTTCACAAGCAAAAAATTTGTATTTGCCTGTTTTATGTCTTATTGGGCATTATTTTAAATTTTTTTTGGTCCACTTTTAGGAGGAGGACACAATTTCACTTTGACAGTGTGCCACATGCGCCTCTTGCGTTTGTTAGGAATTTTTTGAAGAATGCATTTCATGTTATATGGTTGTATCCACGATGATGTCACCCAGGCTATATTCTGATAAGTACTGTATTAAAAATTTGAATACAAACTAATAAAATTTGGAATATTTTAATTTCATAACTCAGGAAAGAATGAGCCTTTAACACTTGTTTTACTCTAAATATATTCAGTGCCAAATTTGAATCATAACAAATATTGCATCATCCAAAATTTATTTTTACAAAAAGGAGGAAAAACCGACACTATATAATTATTATAATACTACTAAGTCTACTATGTTTTGGGTAAACATTGGAACCATTCCAAATAAATAAATGATCATCAAAATATTTCCTTACCCTCATGAATTTCACAAAATACAAAATGATTGTAGAGTGGCATTTAGCTAAATCGACTTAACTGATAGTAGTCACTTAACCGTGGAGACTTATTGGTTCATATACATCACCATCCTTTTTTTTGTTTTGGTTAAAAAAGTTGAAATACAAGTTAATAGCACCAGTGGCGGACACAGGGGTGTTGCCCTAATTGCCCGGGCAACACACTTAATTTCATTATTTTGATTTCTGACCATCTGGATGTTCAAAATTATCACAAATTCTAAACCTTACCACTATACGTGATGGGGAAGAGGTTAATACAAACTCCGGAATGTGTAGAAGTGTAGACACTTGGGTGCATCTAGATGGGGTCGGTGAGGGGTCCTGGGACCCCCTTCAATTTAAAAATTCTAGTACATCTAGAAAAAAAAAACAGATCCACCACTGGTTTTATCTTATAATTTTGTCTTTACGTTTAGGTTTCACGCAGCTTAAAATTGTGAAAAACCTGGTGCAAAAATTGCAGATTTTCCGAGCACATTGGGGCTTCGCTTTGCCCCCTCCCCCATGTTCTAGTTAAAGGATATAGTACATCATTCAGGAAAGAGTAGGGGGACTGTCTCCTGATGTACTGCCTAAACACCAGTTGCACAGATCCACTTTGGAAAGTGGTGTGGATCATAGAAAGACCGACTACTCCAGGGGGTGGGTTTTGGAAATTCCCTCTCAGATAAAATGTTTAAAATTAAGGAGTATCTACAGTAGGTAGGCTCATACAGAGCATCATGGAGTTTACTTTTATTAAAATGGCTTTTACTTCTACTTCATTAAATAAATTTGGGTTTTCCGTTGATAATTAGGTCGGACAATCCCTCACTCAAAATAATGTGAGAGGGACACGTTCTCCACACCACTCCTACAATCTGTGCCGGTGCTAAATTGCCACCACCAGAAGAACCCCACTGAAATCATGTTTTCGGACATAATGGGTTATACATGATGTACCACACTGAAAATTATTCCAATTCAAATTTTAACTATATTAATTTTCGTTTATTTTTGAAAAGTAGAAACAAAAAGAAATATTGCATCAGCCAAAGAGCAGAAAAAAAAAACATGGAAAAAGCAACATAACAAACTGTAATTGCTTTTTACTACTATTTTGCGGTTAACATTAGAACTGTTCCAAATAATACTAATGATATTTACTAAGTTTCTACACCTACAGTAACTTTATAAATGACTGTACACTATGAATGAAAAATTAGTGTGAACTTTAGTTCACACTAATTTTGTTCAATGTCAGTGAATCAGAATCATAACAAATATTGCATCATCCAAAAGTGTATTTGAAAAAAAAAAAAAATTAAAAAAGCCCATAATAATTGTAATAGTGGCATTGGTTTTGAATCAAACATTTCTTCTCTTATGATTTTTCTAAAATATATTAGAGCACAAAATCCAAATATTCTAAAGTTAACAATACAGAATCCAGGGATGTACCCTGGAAATCGACAAGGGACTACTTTAATAGGCAAAATCATCTAACCAAAGTAGCAGAAAAGTAAAAAGGTCATTGCTCTGTTGAACTCTTTATGCATTTAATTTTTTCTCTGAAAGAAGACTCTGAGAGGGGTAATTGAGTACCTTATCCTCTATGAGTGGGTTCCTTTCTATTAATCGCAATGTCATTATAATGCTTTTCTTTTTTTCTGCCTAAATGGGAGTAAGGCCTACTTGAACATCTCTGAATATGTCACTTGAATGTGTTTATTAATCAGAGTTCTTCTGAGTATGGTTGTAGCCAACAAATTTACCAGTAAAAATTAAAATTTAATAGTAAAAATTTTATTTATTGAAAAATAATTATGATATAATTTTAATTTTCATATAATGTTTGCCCTTCTTTACTCTGTAGTATTACAGAGAATACAGGAATGCTCATAGAGACTTATTTTTATGTAGATATTTAGGGTAGGGCCATGCCTGACAAGTCATGTTTTTTGGACAATTTACCAGTATACATTTTTCAATTGAGAGAACACTGTTAATGTATACTTGATGTAGACCTGTGAATTTTTTAATAATAATAATAATTTTTTCTTAATCCCTTGAAAATCGTAGGAATAAGGCTCTACTTTAGGAATGCAAAATCAGGATTCACTGCAGTCTTCATACAATCTTATTTCAGGCCTTTATCAGACCAGCATGTTATTTATTTTGTAATCCATTGTCCAAAACTATTTCTTGTTTGTGCAGGAGAGTGGTCAAGTGTGGGCATAATATATAGGTCATTTAGCTCAATAGTTCCGTTGAAAAACAGTTGGACCTCTTACAAAAATATATGTAGGTTGTATTCCAATTGTTATGTCATACTTGTTGACACTGCAGTTTCTTCTATTTTTAAACGGTATTGGCAATCAACTTTGAATCTATTCTCCTATTATGCCAAGCCTGTATAATAAAGGACGTTGACCTAGTCAGTAGTTTGGCCAGTGGTCAAGTTTAAAAAAAAAAATTGAAAACTACTTGCTTGCTTTGAAGACATGTCATAACCTTGAATATAAAGGATTACAAAAATATTCCTACCTCTAATATTGCACTATTCCTAAAAGTTATTAAGTAAAAAAAAAACACTAAATTGGCTAGAAGTCCTTTTAATATTTTCATTCTTCATTTTTAATAAAATTGTTAAAATTTTTTTAAAGAAATAAAATTATTGTTGGTGATATTTTTGATAATATTCAAATCACAGTGACGGATTCCATGTTGAAGGTGGATTTGAGAGTAACGAGATTTGACAGGGTTTAAACAAAATTAGAATGATTGATGGAAACACGGAAAAAAAATGCTCCTAATTTGAGACCACTTTAATTTTCTTACCCTTTTACATTAAATTCATCAAAAGTAAAAATTCCCAACTATTATACCATTGGGGACCTATTCCTAGACCACCTTAAATTTTATATCTCAGATTTCAGGTCACAGAACGGTGAGGTTGAGCTGTTAGTACTGTACATTATTGCAAATGCAGAAAAAAATAAAATGTGGATAGGTAGTGAAATAAATTTAAAACTGAGTGAGGTAATATGAAGTGCCATGCTCTGATTAAAAAGAGAATGTTTAAATAGAATCGCAGAACAATATAATTGAAAAATAATACAGCAACTTGAAGTCCTGAGTATAAGACTATTAAAAAATTGACTGTGATTTCATGTTCAAGGTTAGTGGACTTATACCAGGGTATAATTCAACATCATACACTGATTGGGATTCCATGTCTAAGGTAGTTTAGGCTTAGGGTTTGGCACTACAAGAGCATAAATTTAAAAAAAAATGAAAAGGGAGGATGTTTTTTTTGCAGCCATTTTGAAAATAGTTGCTAGAAATCATTAAATGCTAATACCGTTACTTATCATCAATGAAAAAAATCATTAAAAATGGTGCGTAATCAGTAGAGTTGAATTACAAAGGATTCTATTATGACCAGAGTTTAAAAGTGTTATCATTCATTTTTCATTTCAGTCATTTCCTCCTTAACCTATTCCTGTTGTTTCCCTGATTCTTACCCAGTAATCATAAAGTACTGTAGTATTTTTATTTTTGAGAACATTTATAGATGTCTCTTTTTTATGATAAATAATAAATGTCATGATATATAAAAATAAAATAATAAAATAATAAATGTCATGATATATAAAAATGAAATTATTATTATTCCAAGACCCAGATTCATATTCATTTTATTTCATCCTTTTTAGGAAATTTGGTGCTCGTTGTACAAAAAAAAAACCTGTATAATAATATAAAAAAAACCTGAAACAAAAACATGTAAATATTTCTGGATATTACAAATAAAAAATTTATTTGTTTTTCTAAAATTATTGTTTTGTAATCAGGTGTTTACTTTTTTGCAATTTTTTTTGTTTTTCAGGAGCATAATATTCCAATTCCACGCCAATTAACAGAAGGTGCTACCTGCTTCATTCCAAGTAAAGAGGTAAAAAACCACATTGATTCATAATTATGCTTTGAACAATATTGAATATTCTGTCTTCATCAACTCATAAGATGGCATATATAATATGTTGGCTTTTATATAACACTCTACATACCTTTCCAGAAATTTAACTGCCGTTTGAAGGCGTGACATCAGTGTAGATTGCGGTATTTACTGTATTACTGTTTCTAATAACGTTTTATACAAAGAGTTGAATAAATAACCAAAAAATAGCTGTTTTATTTAAAACGTATACCTAGAAAGGTAAATATTTTAAAGATATTTCCAACAATATAAATAATAAATGTATGCTGTTTATTCTAATATTTCTAGCCATTGCTATTATAAAAAGCATGTAGTAAATACAGCGTACTGTTGACTGAGGAGAAAAACTGCAGATAAAGTGCCTTGCTCAAGGACACAAACAAGTGGTATGCCTGAGCCCCAGACTAGCCTGTATCGTTAAGTCATCGCGAAATTCGCAAAAAAAATTAAAATTAATTAAGGGCGCGTGAACATAAAGGGATCTACAGTGTGGACTAATCAACTATCCAAAAACCAGCACCCTTCAAACCATACATTTTGCTCAGTTTTTCGTATAGTTCCATTTTGATAGAAAGAGTTAATTTACATTACTTTTTACAAATTTTGGACTTAAAATGTTTAAATAAAGAACGTGGTCTGTGTGGAGTTTGGTTATCTGGATAGCTGGATGAATTGACTATAATGAATGTTGACTTTTTATTTTATAACTCAATACCATGCTGTTAAGGCTTAAAAAATCTTTGAACGTTAGTAAACCTTCACATGAGATTATGATGAGAAACATGCTTGTGCAGCTAATACGATGAAATACTAAGAGCAGATTAAATGTTATCATTTTCTTGCATCTTTCTCAAATCTACAACCACTTCATGTTTTCAGTACAGTGGAATTTTCCGTTGACCCCTGACCTGTGAATGTTGCGGCTGCGCTTTGTTGCTGCCTAATAGGCTTGCTCAGTGAAGCATTGTTTGTCACTCTTCTTCTATGTCATTTTATCAGCTTTATTTACATATCTGTAGATCGTGCTTTAATTTACAAAACCACCGTTATACAGTGCATGAATTTTAGAAACAAATTATGAAAACAAAAAGTTAATTGGATAAAATGTATCTGGACAGGTTGTTAATGTGATGGATTTGTATAATCTTGAAAGAAAGTGTGAAAACTTACATAGCCATGCTGTTTAGCAATGTTTTATGTTTAATGTACAGTATAATAATATTAATAATTTATTTAGGCTTTTACAGTGCAACGCTTATTAAAAACTAGAATGAAATGCGTAAAAACATTATAAAATGACCTAAACATTTTGAAACACTTCAGCTCTTTAGGAGAATTTTTCGGACAATTTTGGTCACCGTTCATTATCAGATTTTCAAGTAATGAAAGTCTTATGTTGCCGATTTAGACAATTAAATACATAAGAGTGCAACAAAAAGGCATTATGAAACACAGTTTGTAAACAAATAAGTTTTCAGGTCTTACTTAAGACTGAAACATTGCAAGTATGTGCTGTATTATGTGTAGATGAACTGGTTGGCCCACACGGCCAATCATTCTTAATCTCTTGAAAATCGCAGCATAGCATAGGGCTCTGTTAGTTTTATTGTCATGGAGAATACATTGTTTTGTTTCAGTAGGTTTATACATAGACTGCATTGTCGTAACTGCATTTTTATGTTATAAACACGTGGGATTTGGGAACAGCGCTTATTCCAAGGATTTTTATTATGCTGTGTTTTTGGTTTGTGAATCTGTATCATCATCAGGTGTTACATGAGATATTTGATGAGCTTGTCAACTTTAACACAGATGTAAAACACTGTAAATCAAGTTGGCATTGGTATGCCGTCAGTTTAGTTTACATTTAAATGTCTATCATAGACTACTGCCTACTGATGCTGCAGTGTAATAGTAGCACGTAGCCAGAAATTTTAAAGGGGGTTCTTTTTGAAGAAAAGGGGCACTTTTTAGTGCAAAGGGGGTTCTTTTTGACAGAAAAAGGCCACTTACTAGAGAGTTGAACAAATTTTGCATTGTAAGTAGGCCTATAAGCAAAAATAAGTAAAAAAGGGCACTTTAGTTAAAGGGGGGGGGGGGTTCTTTCGAATCCTACGAACCCCCCTGCCTACAGGCTTGAAATATAGTCCCAATTGTCAAGTCTTACCACAAAATAGCAGGTATCCCAGATTATTATTATTGTATAGTTGGAGTGAGATCTTTTTCAAAAGGGGGAGGGGATCCAGGATCCGCCGAATGGGGGAGCGCTTTCCCAGGTCCGGGTGGGTGTGGTCTCCGGTTTTGTTTTGACGAGCAATAAGAAAAAAGGTTACTTCCCCATTTTGGTGCTCTGGTACCCTGTTTTAACCCATATGTATGTCTATTTTTGGTTTTTATGGTCAATTTTGGACCCGGCGCTCCTAATGTAAGGCGCGACAACTACGTCTTGACGTTAATAAGTGGAGCGCGCCAGCTGTCAATCCATAGTTACTCTAGTCGATATAAATGACTGACAGATGCTGTAAACAAAGCAATTAAATTCAAGTGTATTTCAGTTTTTCTTTAGGACTCTACAAAATTAGTAGTGTTTTTAAAGTAACCGAGCGCCCTCTACTTTCCTGATCATCATGAAAAAGATGTGTTTATAACCTACAGTACTTACTTAATCAGTCAGATAGATTAAGAGCTCTTCTACTGGAGCTACAGTAACAACCAAATGCTCAGAACATTGCTGCAATTAGATGCTTTGGTATTTTGTTATTCATGAAAAGCCGTTTTTAAATTTACTCATTTATTGTAGCTATTTGCATTACATTGAATGATGCTTCTGTTGGATTTGCAATGTTGAGGCAATTATAAATCTTTGATCCTTCGCTTTGTTAATTATCTTTGTTTATTACATTAATGTCTGTTCCTAAATACATTAAAATCAACTTTAATCTGACCATCAGATCTTTAGCTAATGAAGGTTTCTAATAATCACATTTACTGTAAAGCTGACCTTCTCTATTACAAATTTCTCATTTACAAGCTTTCTATTACAAAAAAATTCAGTCAGTGATGTCATATTCAGGTAATCATCCGATACTGTAATATTAGTTTTTTTTTTCATTTTCCTTAAAATTGATTTAAACCGCATGTTTTAACGGCCAGAGAACAAAATAAACTGTGTTTAAAAGTGTTTTCAGGCCTTATTTTATCAGTTTTCTTAAACCTCCCATTTACATATTTTCTCATTTATAAACATGTCAGAGCTAGAAAGAGGGGGCCCGATGCCAAGTTGGACAGGCACAGGTATGCCCATGTATGAGGTTTTAACATGAAGGTGATAACAATACTGTAGGCATGGGTCTAGGGCCCTGGAAAATTTTTCTCTACAGATGCTCTCTGGTGCACTTTTGGTGCCCCAAAATTGTGTAAAAAACGTATACAGATTTGTACTGTGATACATAAGTGTAAAGTAGGCATATTCTCTACTGTACAGTATGCCTACTTCGTGAAATACTGATGTGGAATTTTATTTGCAATGAAAGTGAAGTGATATGAATTGCCTTCTTTCAACCCTTCCTATCCATGCAAGATATAATGCATTAACTGAATAGGGCATAAATTCTATATTTACTTAGTTCATAACTCTATATTTACCTCTATACTAACAATCAGCAATTACTTTTTATCATCGTATGATTTTGTATATATGAGGTCAAAGGTTATTAGTCATTAAACAAATTCATTGATACCAGCTATTTCCTTTATGTGGCAACTGTCAAACTCGCTCTGACCTGTTTGATAAAATCGTTGATAATATTGCGTAAGTTGAGTGTGGAATTTTCCAGGCAAGTGGACTTCAGGCGCTATGCAACGGTGCTGGATTGTATTCAAATGAGATGCACAGTACTTGGTCAATAACTGACTAGAACTTGTTACGGCTTGTACTTAAATTGTTTTTGATCATCTTACAAATTAGCCTCCGTATCATATTTCAATATCTTTAACATGTTGATTTAGATCTAATAAATATTATTTATCTTACAGTATTTATCATTCTATCAATTGCACTGATGGTAAATAAGTCAAATTTGTATTTAATAATCTAAATTTGATGACAATTTAAGAACATCTGTTTGTAAAGAATCCTACCTCGGTCAGAGCCATTCTGCAGTTGGACTAAAGTCAAGGATTGCACAATTTTACATAAGAAATAAAAAATATTTGATTGGAAAAGGAAACAAAAAGGCAAACGACCTGTTGAAAATGCAACCCTGGAGATCAGCTGGAGATCAGCTGTTAAATAATTGCAAATGCAAAATTTCTTGCCTAGTTTGTTTCAACAATATTTGATAAAACTATTGGTAGAAAAACTTGAAAATTGTTTTTATTACAACTTTGCCATGAACAATAAAGGCCCAAATAAACTGGGCTCGATCATCCAATGAAGGAGCAAACTCCTAGGAAGTAACTTACGATAGACTAGCTTCCCATCCAGAGGAGTATCACACTCTCATCCGCTTCACGCTACTGAAACTGGAAATAAGCTCCAGCCTTATGAGCCTTTGGCTTGAAAAAAGAACTACTTAACTTGTTAACATATGATTAATAAAGTATAGAACAATGGTACTTAAACTACTTTTCTCAAACAATTCTTTTTTTTTTCATTTTTTAAAAACTATTTCAAGATAACTTTGTAGGAATACACATTACAAGGAAAAGTATGTCACCTAAATTAAACATTGGTTAGTTTTATCTTCCATAATTTGTTGATCATAATTTATCATTGCGGTGTAAACAAATGTTACAATGAAGGTATATTGACACTTTGCAAAATAAATTAATTAGCATAATAATACAAAGTTTTATGTATCTGTCATAACTCTTAATTAGAATAACATGTTATTATCAACCACAAGTTTTTATCAAGACAAGATAAAAAAAGATTACAACAGACAGTTATGACATGTTGACACATTGCCGTGTTTAAAAGGTAAATTACCCCATAGGTCATAAATATGATCTGACATTTCTAAACAATGCTATTAGTTTACACAAAACCAAAAGTGCCTGGACTAACTGAACAAAGTTCATAACTTAAATAAATAATGATTAATAATATCGGCAAAGTAGCCGCATGAATAACTGATAGGTGAAGTTTTCTTGTGTTCAGTAAGACTTTCAGACCGGCTGTACTAGGTTTCCCCGGATTTTGTTAGGTGAGGTGTTTCTTCAATACCAGTAAGCCATTTAAACCGGTTGTACGTTGTGAGATTTTCCTCGCTGTTGTAAGACATTCAGACTGCCCGATCCTTTAAGATCGGCTGTTTGTTGCAAGACCAGACGGGCAATCTGTTGTTTTACCGGACTATGTTTCATAGGAATCGTAAAACATCAACAAGACAACGTGACAATATGCGAATCTCCCTAGAACAACTTTTTATGAATATACCAACAGTGGAAAATATGCTGATGAATATGCTGGTAAGAGATACAGTGTTAAGGGCGTGATTTAGTGCCTCTAAATGTTAGGCTTAAGGTTAGATTTACAATAGATGGGAGAATTAAATTTTCTCTGAACCTATAAGCTCACAAGCCTGGAGTATCCCAGTTTATAACTGACATCCAGTGGATTAAAATGTGCTACTCCATCTGGATGATGCCATTAAAGTTTACTTCCGAGCAATTTGCAAGTACCCATGCAGCTGGTTAGACTGAAGCAGGCGAGTAAAGTTCTTTGCCAAGGAGGACACATGAACTAGCAAGTGTGACCCTCAAACTCTGGACTCCTTTACTGATTCCACTAAGCATTATCAATACTAGTAGATATGAATGGTTAATTAACACTAGTACATGAGTAATTAATTGAGTATTAATAGAAACTTAGTTTAAGCATTAGAGTAATATTACACAGGATTATTACTGTATATAGTAAGAGGAGGATTAGTTTGTCAGTTATCCTCTAATAGCTATGCCAGTCACTAGGCCTGTATTTCCCCACCTTAGACCCAGATCCATCCTGGGTCTGAGTATGAAAGAATATCTGATATTTATTGAGACATCCCTACTAGCCCAGGGGCTTGTAATAGGTCTACCTGTTAAAATAAAAAAGGACAATGATTTTAATAACAAGGCTGGTTTGTACCAGTTTTGGAATTATGTGCTACATCTGGCTACCGCAACACCACCCCAAAACCAATTCTTCCAAGCTTTATCCTAAAGGCCAGTTAGCTCCAGTTGGATTGGAGTTCATTACCACCCAAAACATGGAATAGGAAGTGTTTTCAAGGCCTCTGGTTTCTATATTGGCATGCTTTTAATAATTGAAATCCAATCTGGATGATATAAAAAAGCACCAAACCTACTTATTCAGGAGTGTTGTATGTTACATTATAATTTTGCTATGTAGTCTTTGATGAACATTGTGCATCAAAATAGAAGCAAATTTATTTTTTTTAAGTGACAATTATCTTTAAGGATTTACAGTATAGTACATTGCATACAACATTACGTTTATGCCTTCAAGGCTCTTTTAATCAATATTTTGTTGGCTTCCTTACTTTATTCTTTTGGACAATATTGTTTTTATTCTGACTTTAGTTGAATCTTTGCCAAGTAGGTTAAGCCATGTAATATGATGATGTTAAAAGCCAAGCCTCAGTCACGCCTACTAAACTGACCAATCATAAGGTTTATTTCGCAACCTATCAACTCAACAGGCTCAGATTCAGATCAGCTGATCTGAAGCAATGACACGTTTTCTGTGCATTTCTGCCAATCAACTCAATTAGCTTATTAAAACAGCCCCAAAAATCTGATCAAGTAATTAAAAATTAAACAAGTGTGGTGACTTGCAAGAAAGAAGTGACCCCAGCTTACTTTATGTAAACATAGTTATTTGAAAAAGACCAATAGCATGTTGTATTGATTATTTAAGTAAATATGTAAAATAGCCAAAATCCAAAATTGCTGCATTTATTTTGTGTTACATTTAGTCTGTTCTCATTTGAGGCTAGTCATGGCAAAACCACCAAGTTGTCGCACAGGACGTTATTGAGAAATAAGAAAATAAATAATAGAAAATAAAAACAAATACAAAGCAAATTTGTGTATATTTTGTGCAATAACTTTAGTTATAGATTTTGATAATTGACCCCTCATTGACCCCTCATTTTAAAGGTTGTAAAACGTCTAATATGGTTTACCAATAACTCAATTTTGAATATCCCTACAACTTGGTGGTTTTGCCGTGTCATGCCTCATTTATACTTATCTGGTTTTATATTTTATCACTATAAATTTTTAAAAATCTTATACCCTGGCAAGCTAAGGTTAAAATTCAGCCTCATCCTGATAAAGAATCCCATTTATTTAGTTATAGACCAATCCGAGAAGAATGGCGCTCTCTATTGTCGCCGCCATTACTAGGGAACCTAAATTTCTCAAAACAAAACACAACAGCGTCAGCGATGGTTATAAGGCCTACCAAGGATCGTTGTGCATTAATTGTTATTTTGGTCTTCGAACTGAATAACACATTTAAGATAAGTATATTTTGTTTTGGGATGGGAAATTAAGTTTCCCAGCAATGGCGGCGACAATAGAGGGCGCCATTTTTCTCGGATTGGTCTATAGGATACTTAATTTGCTTTTGAATTTTTTTGTCACAATAAAATAAAGAATTTCTGCTTTAATAATACTATATATTTGAGTTGTTTCTTCAATAAAATAATTTATATCTCTTATCCAACTTAAAGTTTTAAAGTTCAGATTAGCTCCTTTGAAAGCAACTGGCAACTTGTGTGCCACAATCATACAATGAATACTTCTAAAATAATTTGTTTTGTGATTAACTTTATTTTGTTCGTAATCACAAGTCATTTATTTAATAAAATTAACTGATGCATTTGGTTCATTGCCAAGTAATCATACTAGTACGGGAGGGTGGTAATCTCTTTCCGCCTTCCAACAAAAAAAAATTAGTGTCGGTTTATTATAAGTTTTTTCTTCATTAACTGGAGTTTCCTTTTCTCAAGATACAAGAAGCAGACACTGGAGTCAAGCTAATCTCTATGAAAATGCATAAAAAAAAATCGCAGACTAGTTAGGAAGGAAATCGTTAATGACAACCCTTATGATTCATTAGGTTTTTAACAAGTAATATTATTAATAGTTTCTCTATTTTTCTGCATATTTGACTATGGAAAAGTAAATGTAAATAATGGATTTTAATTATTTTATGAGAAGTTGGCAGGAGTGTAACATGTAGTATTGCGCAGTTAGGCTCACTACCGTTAATTGATAAACATACGTATGAAACTGTTCTGAATACAATACATCTAAGGAACGATTTAAAATGAGTCACCAATTAAAGTGTGGCTCCAATAAGACTTCAGATGCCAACACAATTTCTTCAACTTTTGCTAAGAATGGTTCGAAAACCATAGAACATCGAATCTGACCAGAGATAAAAAGGCTGTCGGTTAAGTTTTGTAGACACTTTGCCTGCAGCGGTGATAATTATCTGACCAGAGATATAAACCTTGTTGGCTTATAGTGTCAAGCAGTTTGCTTCCAAGGAGCGGAGTCTTCCAAAGTATCTTATTATTTATAATTGTTCACATGTTGAGACTTTTTCATCTTTGCCAGAAAACCAGTATTTATGTATCAATTAAACATTGTCAGAGCTGCCATTACAAGCATTGTGTATTGACGTGCTTCCATTCAAGTTTAACCAGTTTTGTTTGAAGTTTTTGAGAAGTTGTTTCATTGGAAGGATTTTACAGAAGTCTTTCATCAGTTAAATGCATTTCCAGTTTTTCCATAAATATTTGATTATTTAGAAGTATCATCAGAGCATATGTTTCTAAAAGTTCTTTCTGTGTTCTTCATTAATAATAAACATTTGTCAAAGAGTTTACAGTTCTATTGTCAAGTGTTGCTGGAGAATTTTTACTAAAAGTTCTCTATTAAGCCGTCTTATATAGTCATAACAGTTGTCAAACAGTTTCTGGAAGTTTGAGTAATTAGAGTATTTGTTATTAAAAAAGTTCTCCATCAATTATTCTTCCTTAATCATAACTTTTGCCAGAGGGCTTTCAGAAGTTCTTTTAAGCTAATGTGTTGTCAGAGACTTTCTACAAGATGACTGCAGCTCCTATACATCTTAATCAGCTTCTAAATTACATCAGCAAATTTACTGCATCATATTACCAAAAGGTACAGTAATGTACAGTTCAGTACAATATTTGGGATAGTAGAATCACTTGTCCCAGGGCAACCAAATATTAACGGAGGGCAACTACAATTTTGTCACTTCTTGCCTGACAGCAACTATTAAAGTACTCAATTAAACTACCATTGTTGTTACATGGTAAATTATTAGAGTACACCTTTCTTTGATGCAGCCAATTGTGTGTAAATAATTTCCAAAGCTGTGGCATGCAAAGTAAAACTGTATATTGCCAGATATGCATGAATTTTGATGTTGGGTTAAGCATATTAATTAATGGTTCAGTGTGGAAAGTTTTCCATAATACTTTCTAGAGGCTTCTCTTGCTTTTTGTTTTTACGTTTCATAATATTGACGTATTTGATCATTTCTGAAGTATTGTTAATACAATGACAAAGCTTAATCTATGCATTTTGTAATATTTTGAAATTCTTGTGAACAGAATTGATTACGTTGAGATGAATTATTTATTTTGTTATGGTTCATATAAAAGAGTTATCATTATGTTCTATTTTATTTCTCTTTTGTGGAATCATCCCACTTTTATTTCACAAAAAACAATACAAATTTGTTATAGTTGCATACATTGTATAGTTATGTAAACTAAAGCCATGGTAATCATTATTTTCTGTCATGGAAACCTTTTCATGTCAATTTCATTTAACCCAATGCACTTTTTTCAAAATTTATGAAAAAACATATTCTAAATAGAATTGCAAAATATTGAACTAATTCATTATTAATATGTTTTTAATGTTTACATCACTGACCATTTTGAGTGTTAAATCAAATATTCTTATTTTAAAATTACATTTTTTTTATAATGAAGGCCTGATGGAGATTTGAGGTAATTTAAAAGAACTAAACTAAAAAATGAATTACAAAATGTTGAGGTAAAATATTAAAATGTTTTATTTTTATTTTTCAGTTTAAACAAGCTGGGAATCACAATGATGATCAGGTAAGTGTCAAGGTACCATATTTGGAATGCAAAATTATGAAAATTCAGCTTAAAAGGAAATATTAAAATCAGTATAATTTAGTTCTTAAAAAATCAGGAAAATCAATTCCAAATAATTGTAAACTTTAACCTTTACAATCTGTACTTTCTGTCAAAATAAAGTATTAAAAAAACAATTAAAAGTAGCAAAAATACATCAGTTTCTATATTAAGTATAGATAGACGGAATTGGGTCGTGCCCATGAAAACGAAAGACGGCCATATATTGCGGAATTTAATAATTGTTAAAC
>JAOTQE010097467.1:0-14169 GCA_025631205.1 Nesometra sesokonis
TGAATGAAAAATATCTATTGAAGGATCACGTTTAATAATGTTATTATATGAAGAGGCTAATCTGTGAATGAAACCATACTGTACTTTCACATTAATGTACATTAAATTGAATTCATTATTTCTGAAGTTACATCCAAAAATAAAATTTAATTATTTAACATTTGTATGTCACTAGTGATCAGAGATCACACTATATAGGCCTACAATATGGTGTCAGTACTCAGTAGATTTATTTTTAGCAAAATTAAAATTTGTTTGCCATGTCTTCTGAATACTACCAGTAGATTGCATGCTGTTTTGTTTGCTCTACAATCATACTACTTGTTAGCAAACACTTTATTATTGCCAAAATTTGTCAAATAAAAACTTATGAACGATTTTATTGGTTGTACAGTATAGGGTTGTTTCCTTCCAGTTCCAGAAACAGAATGAATCTAAGACTTTATTAATGATACATCAGCCAAATTGAGATTACTATAGTTGTTAATGAATTATTCATGATATGTAAATCATATTTTCTAAGTAAAAGCCTGGAGTAAAAGTGAGCTCGTGGAAATGATTGAGAACAACATTAATCTGAAATTGTTCAATGAAAGTTATTAATTTGTAATAAAAATATACAAAAAACACCCTTTTCGTTCATTAGAAAAATGATGTTTTATGACTGGCAAATGGTACAGCCTTTGATTTATAATTCTCTATTATAACACCTGTTTTGCTCATTAATCCATAATACGGTGTTTGAAATGGTATTTTCGATCATTAATCCCAAAAAATAATTTTCATGATGATTTTCACAATAATCGACAAGAAAAAGGGGTCACTTTTGACATTCATTAGGTGTACATCCCCATTAGGAAATTTTGTAATGTTTTATCACAATGGATAATTGGATTAGTTTCCACTTGATTGCTCAGCAGTACAGTATACAGTCAACTCTCCGCAAACCCAAATTTTTCATATTCGTATTCTATTATCTTAATTCTAAATTCAGAAAACCGGACTTTCCAGAAAACCGGAAAATAATTGCCGGTCCGAGGGTGTCCGGTGTTGGGAGAGTTGACTGCACTGTATTTCTTCCTTTATAATCATTTAATATGATAAGCCAGTGAGGTGGTTAATTCAATATTACCCACATTTCTTTGAAAAGGTTGGGTAAAATTTATCAAACTCTAATGGGAATATACGCATAATGTTAATTGTGATGTCAAAAAAGTTACAATTTGAAACATTGAAGTTAAACTGAGTTCGAGTTTGACAATTTTGTTAATGGTTGTGAGGTGCTTGCGAGACAACATTGCCGGCTGCAAGAATTTACAAGTTTTGGGCCTAGAAATAAATAATGGATTGTTCCATATTTTTGGGAGTTTTAGCTTGCTTAAAAATATAAGATATACAATCTAACTATATATAAGAAATCAATTGTAGTCAGAAACAAATTCAAATTGTTTTTTCGTGGCAATTTTAATTCGTCACAAAGGCATATACATTTTTTCTACAAATCATGACTCTGTTTACCATTAGAATTAAATAAAGTGGTTTTCATTTGAGGTAGTGTACATCATTTTTTTTATTCAATATTGCAATATTCATTATGTTATCATCAGAAATAAACTAAATTTGAAGGTATATTTCATACTCTAAGAAATGAGATACATGCCTTTTTGTATTGATTCAGTGTTTCCACATTCAATATGTCATCATCAGGAATGATCAATGTGTGAGTATAATGCATACTCTAAAAAACAAAATAATGTAATCATTGGTTTTTTATTTAATATTTCAACATTCATCATGCCATCGTCAGAAAAAAAACTCAATTTAATGCATACTCTAAGATATGAGATACAAACCATTGTATTTTGATTCAATGTTTCCAAATCCATTATGTCATCATCAAAAATAGGAGAGTATAAAATGCATACTGTAATGAACAAACTACATGCAACCATGTTTTAATTCAATATTTTGAAATTCATTATAATCCAGGCATGCAATTAATTATTGTATTTATTGAACATATTGTTCTGTGCCAAGAAAAATGTTTACAAGAAGAATATAAAAATGCAACCATGTTTTAATTCAATATTTTGAAATTCATTATAATCCAGGTATGCAATTAATTATTGTATTTATTGAACATACTGTTCTGAGCCAAGAAAAATGTTTACAAGAAGAATATAAAAATTTATTTCATTAACTGATTGTCTATAACATTATAGAATTAAATATCAAGGAATTTCTTTTCTAGATATATGACATTATGTTCTGATTGAATATTTCAACATCCAGTATGTCATACTCAAACTTAAAAATGATGAATAAAATTAAGAGGGTTTTCTTGTTGGGGTCATTCAAGTAAGGCAAGAGCTTAATTAGAGATTTTGTCCAATCATATCAAGGTATTATACCCTGTGATTATTCTGGGTTCAAAGTGCTGGTAGTGTTGTATGCACAAGTATTATATCATATTCCAATCAGAGATTTACACACAAATAACAAGTCCAGTAGAAAAAACACTTAGCCTGGTATGAATACAGTTTAATCATGAAATTACTCTGATTTTTTAATTATTGGTAAGGTAAGTTCCAAAATTAAATTTCTGTTTTTGTGAATTTGATACTGATAGCAACCAGGGAAATCATCTCCCTGTAGCAACTTTTGACTTCTAGAAAAAAATCCAGTCCAGTTAACATACAAGAGTATACATTAGGCTTTACTGTTGACATGAATACAGCTTAGTATTTATTAATTACTTTGATTGTTTATTAGTGGTAAGCTAAGTTTACTCAAAATTGAATTTGATAGCAACTTATTTAGTTTGAGAAAATTAACAAGTCCAGTTAAATATACAATAGGTAGGGGGGCCAGGACCGCGACAGAGCGGAGACGGATGGCGACACTCCGCTGATTCTTGGCCACTATTTAAATCTTTCACATTATTTTTTTCCAGGACCATTTGAAAACCAGTGTATATAACCTGATTATTTTTTTAATAGGGTGTATGCCACTGAAATGCTATCCTGGCTAAATAAGTTATAAGTAAATAAAAATAAAAAATAAATACAAGAGTAACTACTATGAATAAGTTTTAATCATGAAAATTTAATTTGTCTTAAGTAAGGTAAGTTTAGTTTTTTATGTGTTTTTATGAAATTTATAGTTACAATTAAAAAAGTACAATACATACTCCAAGTAGTGAGATACACGCCATCGTGGCGGGGTTCACGGTGGCTTGTATTTCATTGGTTGTAGGATTTATTATACCTTCTTAATTAATTGACAGATAAAACTGATACTGTAACAAGTCCAGTTAGCACTGGAAGATAAATTAGGCTTTTGTATTGATATGAACACATATATTTTATTGAAAAATACTCTGAAGTGTAATTGATCATGATAATGCAAGGTTATTCAAAAATTTTATTCTGTTTATATAAATTGATAGAACAATTGATTGACTTAATAACAAGTTCAGTTAGCATACAAGATACAGTCAATGTACTATTGGTCAATTACATACAATTTAATCATTGTAATTTTTTGTATTCAATTGTAGAACTACATTCATTTAACTTAGGTTTGTTTGAATTAGATCTACAGATTTTATGTTGAGGCCTTAAGTTGTATTTCAGAACAATTTAACTATGTGAAATTTGTTTTATTTTTTAAAAATAGAAATATTATAGTGGCAAAAGCTTTGTTTTTTTTTAAAGAGATTTAGAAGTATTTTTTATTCCACTTCCACCAAGGAATATTGATGAGTACCTTTATGTGACATGCCATATACTGAATGTGCTTACGGTATAAAGAAAGAATTTATAACTAAATATACACTGACTTTACAATTTATTCAAGGTTATATAAAGGCCTCAGGTTACTCCAATCTTTCTTGAGAAGTGTTGTCTATATAAATTATAAGTAAGTAAATTCATGTGTTTGAGCCTGAATTCTCAAAGGGCTGGAGCTTATTTCCAGTTTCAGTAGCGTGAAGTGGATGAGAGTATGATTGGATATGAATGGGATACTAGTCCATCGCAGATTACTACCCAGCATTTTGTTGATACCCATCGTACAGCTGGGTAGACTGAAGCAATGCGAGTAAAGTGCGTTGCTCAGGTGCACAAGCAACTGGCGTGAATGAGTCTCGAACCACCGATCTCTCAATTGGGATTCTGAACCGCAACCGCTGTGCCAACTGCTACTGTACAATTACATACCTTTTTAGTTAACATTTTCTGAAATTAATGTGTATTAGAGGCTAGTCATGGCAAAAACATCAAGTTGTCGCACAGGGAGTTATTCAGAAATAAGCAAATGCTTCAAAATTTTCCAATCTCATTTGAGAGGAATTAGGTATAAAAGAGTTTTTTGTCTGTACACAATGCCCTCAAAATGACATCAAGGAGTTTGTCCCAAATGTAAAGCAAAGTGACAATGGGCACTAGGACTAGCCATTTTCACACAGAAAATACTGCATGTTACCATGACCATGCCGGCATTATTTCCTGTATAAACCCATTCACACACAAGGTCAAATTCCATTAATATGTCAGTTCACTATGTGAAAGGGTCCAGGCGTAAAATTGCAGTCCTAATATTAGATGGTGCTGTTTTTACCAACTGTTCTAACTTTGACATTTGTTTAGTTGTGTGTAAGCTAGCATTATACAGTGGACCCATTCACAAACATAACAGAAACACATCTCGAGTCTTAGATGGTGTAATGAATTCTGACACTGTGTCAGCATTGCAGGGGAATACCGTTTCACAGGAAATCTGGCATCCACAAATAAAACCATAGTATTTCTGTTTTATTTTTCTGTGTGAAAAGGGCTAAAACTATATTTTTTTTCTATTGCAGTTAATTTCCATCATTGAGGAAGTAATCTACTTAGTATGTCAACTACTACAGAACAAAATGAGCAAACTCCGCTACTCAGTACAACGACCGCTACTGCCCGCCTTCACATCTCATCCATTCCACCTGACATTCCCGAAGAAAGAGAAGAACATGTTAAGCTTACAATAGAGCATGCAGACAGACAGACAGAAGAGCTCCACCAAGGACACAATGGAAACACAGATGCCAAAGTGATTGATGATTTAAATGTAGACGGGTTAGTAATTAATATGCCTAAATAAACTCACCCCTCCCAACTTCATAGTCATTTTAAAGCCTGTTTTCCTGTTGATTGTTAATCCCAAAAATGGCGATTTGAATCGGCGTTTTGATTATTAATTTTGAAAAATGATGATTTTCACAATGATCAATAGGAAAAGGGGTCACTTTCGACGTAAAAAAACGTTTAAAGATTTGGATCGTCAAAGTTAAACTGAGTTAAACTTTGGCGATTTGGATTGTTAAATTTGGGTGCTCACGAGGCATCATTGCCCGCGGCAAGAATTTAGAGTTTTCGTGAGTTGTAATTTGCTTCAGACCATAAAATATACAATTATCTAACTAATATATAAAAATTGCAGTTGAAAAGTTCTTTAAATTTGTTTTATTGTGATTTTAATTCATCGCGAAAATATATGAATTTCGTTGAGCACAGCATAGTAAATAGCGGAAATATAGCAGTCTAGCGTGATTTTTTTTATAACGATTCAAAACTTTTGAAAGAACGACCGACAGGAAAACAGGCTTTAGAAATAAACAAGGAAATCTATATGAACAAGAATGTGTGAATCCATTATATAAAACAAATATATACTGAGATGAAAGGCTCTGGATTAAAACTATGGGTCTCTCAGTGACTGCAAAAGTACTATTTACAGTCACTTTGGGACCCACAGTTTTAATTAGAGCTTTTCATCTCATTCTCAGTATATATTTGTATTATATGTCTAAATAAACTCACCTGTCAATTTCAGCTATGGTGTAGATAGGATCCACCTTGTTAGAAGCCCTTTTAATTTTGTAATTTTCTGGTTAGGGTATTATCATCCAGGCTGCTACAGTATGTTATTGATCATGTAGTTTTGAATGTAAAATTTATGTTAATTATTATATCATATAAATTTTAATTTACGTTTTTTTAAAAGTTAAAATTTCTATGGATAAATCTATAGAAAAAGTAGTTGTTAGGTAACAGATAACATTTTACAACATTTGGACAATGATATAACGCCGAAAAAAATGTTGCAAGGTCTCAAATTCAAAGTGATTCTACTACTCAAATTACACAGTGTTAAAGAATAGGAAATTAGAGATTTTGGAAGGATTGTGTTTGAAAACCAAAATCAATTTACAGATATAACTTGCATAAATGGAAAGATGGAAAGCCAAATTTACACTAGAACAGGTAATTTTTAATGTGATTTTTGATACGGTTTTCAAACACAGCCCTTTCAAAATCTGTATTTTTTCTATTCTTTAGCATTGTGTAATAATATTGAGTAAACCCACTTTTTGTTTTAAGACCCGCTTTCCTTCATTATCCCATTTTCCTAATGTTGTGAAATTTGTTCAGTTAGTTCACAACTAATTGTTGTATCCTGGAGTTCCCCTTTAATAATTTGGTACTTAAATATATGTTACAAATGCTATTAGTGATTTTACTCTATACCTTGTATTTTCTATTTGTCATGCTCTATTACAGCTGAAATGTCACTTCTTTCTCATTCTATCCGTCCCTCAACACAATTCTATGGTAGCCGGTCTTTAATTTGTGCCGCTGTTGCCTTATTGAATGACCTACCAACTGATATCCGACAGGCAAGCTCCATTAGCACCTTCAAATAGCTTTTAAAAACTCACCTTTTTAATTTACATTTTTCTTAAGTTTTCCTAATTATTTATTTTTATTGTAAAGCGCATTGAGGCTTGCAGAATGCGCTCTAGCAAGCACTAATTATTATTATTATTGTAGAAAACGACATTGAGGTATATCAAGTGTAACCATGGTGTGTAATTTGAAATGTATTATTAATTTATTAATTATGTGTTTATGGTTATTTTTGTCTTGGCCTCAAATTTGACCTGTTATTAAATTTAAGTTTAAGTTATTCAAAGACCTTGTCTCTTTAAACATTATACTTTTTTTTCAAAATTTACAGCTTTATTTCTTTAAATTGATGAGCTAGTTTAGTAGGTGAGAGTTCATAGTACCATGTATTTTATAAAAACCATGAAAATTGAGGGAACCTACTAAAATTTAAAAGGGAATGTAAATCAACCATCAATGCTAGGGAAGTACAAAACAACAAACTTGATCATTCAGTTCTTAGTAACAATTGAAGTCCTGAGCACTTATTACACTTACCATGAAAATGCTCTTTAACAATTTTCATATTTAAGTTAACAAAGAATATGCTCAATGGGGAGGTGCTGATTTAAACTTCATAACGCTAAGACCTATTTAGTTTGAAAATAGTATAGTATAGCATCATGGCTCCCAAGTCTCCAGGATTAGCCTGGGTCTCCATGAATTTTGCTTCATCTCCTGGGCTCCAGGAAATACACTATTTTCTCCAGGAATTTGAAATTTTCATGATTATCTCCAGGATTTTTGATAAATTAGCAATATAAAACAAAATATGTAGTATTTTTTCATTTTTATTTTAACACTAAATGGTATTTTCAAGGTTTGTTTGTGAATAATTGTAGGAAATAAAATAGTAAACGCCTTTCATTTGGAAAAAAAAATCAAAGCATTTTCTCATATGATATTTCACTTTTAGATGATATAGCACCCCAAAACAGTTATGGACGCTGACCGACAAAATCTCCAGGATTTCTAGTTTTCTAACTTGAGACCTCTGTAAACATTTATTTTAATTCATGAAGAAATTCAAAATTTACAGCTTTATTTCTTTAAATTGATGAGCTAGTTTAGTAAGTGAAAGTTCATAGTACCACGTCTTTTATAAAAACCATGAAAATTGAGGGAAACCTACTTAAATTTAAAGGGGAATGTAAATCAACCATCAATGCTAGGGAAGTTCACAACAAACTTGATCATTCAGTTTTTAGTAACAATTGAAGTCCTGAGCATTATTAAATGCTCTTTAAAAAATTTGATTCAATTTCAAAGGTATATTTATTTCAAACACACATTGAAATTATTAGGCAGCCAAAGGTTGAAATGAGTTAATTTGTACAAAGACTACAAAAATATAACTTGCCTAACTCACGCCTCACTATTCTGCCAAAGCATCTTTGTTCAATAAATTGATCAAGTATTAAAGGGAAATGACTATTATTGAACCGTTTAGTGCATATTTTGGGTAGCCAGAGAAGGTTGAAATTACGAAGAGTTTCTACCACTCTCCTGTCCTCTTGAACTAGGCAGCCAACTATGAAGTTCAGGGGAATTCAATAGTTTCTTAGAAAACTGAATACATTATTTCACCTCTATGACTTCTTAATGTAGAAGGTTTGCAACGGACTAAGGCATCATTATAAGTAACATTTTCATATTTAAGTTAACAAAGAATGTGCTCAATTGGGGAGGTGCTGATTTATACTTCTTAATGCTATAAGACCTATTTAATTTGAAAATTGTAGAGTATAACATTTATTTATTTTAATTCATGAAATGAAATCGTTACAAAAATTAAAACAAAAAGACTAAACTTTCAATTTTCAATATCAATTACAGTAATATAGTAAACTTTATAATTTCCTTAAATGGGAATAGGTTTTTTTTAGTAGATCAATTTCACTGGAGTTTTGTCATTTGTTTTAAAATCCTATTTAAATTTAGATAACTTTATGAATTTCTTTTGTCAGGATAACTTTATATTTTACATTTTTTCAAAGTAATTTTATGTCAATGTTTAAAAAAAATGTAAAAAATCCCTGATTTTCAACTTTTTTGGGTCAATTAAATTTGGGCAACATTAAAGATTATTTTTAGGCCTAATACTGTACAACTTTTATGTTGCTAACAAATTATGTAATTGTACATCCTGAGACAAATAATTGTGGGATTAATTTGTAGTGTGTTTTGTAAACACTAAAAGATTCATTGGAGTTTGAAACATGCTATGACTGTCTTGAGACAGTGAATCGGGATGTCAGGTTTGATCTTCTCCAGAATGCACCCGAATTCACGGTGTAAACTGTTCCATTGTCAAGTTCCGGAATGTTTTCCTCATAGTTTAATATCCTCACCTGTTATGGTAATAAATGTACTCAACAGTAGGCAGTGGCATTTTTTCAATAACGTAGGTAGTATAAGTAAAAAATTTGTGAATCCCCTACATTAATAGTTAGGTTTTATGGCAAGTTTATAATTTTAAAGGTGTTTTTTGGTTTTTTTTTATTCGATATTTGACACAGAGGCTTCTCACATGGTATTACCTTAGTATCGAGGAGCCTCCAAAGACAACATTACATGCATATTTAACAAAAGGCCTACACTAAATGTTAAATACAACAAGTTAAATAACTGAACAATCAAATCTTTCAGATTCATTAAGGAACTTCTGAACAGACTTAAATAAAGATATATTTTCATTAAAAGTAAGCAGATCTAATCCAAAAATAAATATTTGACAGAATTAAAAGTTAAAGAGGAGTCTTTGGCTAATGTTTTTCTAATAAATGTGTCGACGTTTACAAGTGATTCCTTTCTTTGTGTAATATAATTGGGCAAAAAATAAAAAAAATTAAGCAGATTCTCAACATTAGAGCCACAGGTACATCTTGGGCTATCCCGCAGGCCGTGTAAATATAAGTGGAATTTGACACTACTGAATCCAATGCGTATTCTAGTGTCAATTTGATTTATCCTCTTATCACCGATTGTATAATAAGGGATATATGTTATTTTAAATAGATCAGATTTTTGTGTTTTGAGGTACTGTATCATTATAACTAGTTTATAAATAGCAGACAGGAATTCTTTATATTTTCCTTGTACATGATTCATGTGTGTAAACTTATAGATTTACCCTGCAACAGTGGTCTGGAGTAAACAGGAACTCGTTCAAATATCATCCTGTTATTAGACTACAAAAATATGTTTTTGTCACAGTCACAAGCAGGGAAATTTTCTTTTTCTTTTTTTAGTAGGTACTTGTATTTACTATCTGTATTTACAATGAATTAATCTTTTTTGTTTTCTACATTTAAAATTTGAGATAAATTTCAGTATATCTGACAAATTCTTGGATAATTTAATGTATTTCTTACAATTTACGTGATGATTTTATATTTATTTAGCAAAAAAATGTAATATTGTAGAAAGTAATTAATACTGTATGGCCAACCCTTACTTTCAAAATATTTCATCAGTTGGGCATGGGCATTTTTTTACCTTATATTAGCTTGGCAGTGTATAATAAAAATTACTTTGATTCAGATAATACAGAGACTCACATTTGACATTGCAATAAAACATGACGGTATTATTATAATCATACTCATCATTACATTTTAAATAAAATATTATTTCACTGCTAAAAAGTTATAAATACACATCATAAACCTGTTACTTACTTTAATAAACCTGCATAAAATACCAGTAAAAGTATAATTGCCGTTTATGCCATCTGATAATACCGCCAGCAGTAATGAATTTTAATGTCAAATTTGAGAAAAGTTGTGAAATTTAGTAACACATCCGTTAAATTAAAAATTTAATGTCTCTCATAAAATCTGAATTCACTGCCTGGGCTGCGTTTTCTGTATAGTATATATCGGGTGGACCAAAAAAATGTCACTTATTTCAAACTTCACTAGCTCTGGTGTTTCTACAGGTACAAGGCTGAAAATTTGGCAATATGTCCATCTGGTCTTTGTCTTTAAATGCTGAAAATGACAATGTTCTGCATTTGGTAACTTTTGTCACAGTGATAAAAATACAATGTGAAGTCAAAAAATGATGGCCAGATGGCAGGTGTCACTTATGGCACAGTGCCAAAATATTCCCCTGACTGTAGAGGTCTTAGAGACCAAAATTATGTGTTTCAACAAAAAATTTATAAACGGACTGAAGGAAAAAAATAGTCAGGGGCTAGGGGAAATCTCTGGATGACATTAGGCACTGCATTTCTTCATGGAAAAAGACTTTGCACAATGATCAGGATGAAGGACACAACAAGCATTTGGTGTGATTATTAGAGGAAGTTTACCTTCTTTCATTTCGGTACGTCGATTTTCGACATGCGTTTTTTTTAATTTTCACTGTGACGAAACGGTTTGACCAAAGACCTTTGAACTTTGCCAATTTATAGGCAATACCTAACAGTGTATGTGTACAGATTTACAAGAAGCTAGTTTATTGCATATTGGAGTAACAGAAATTGGAATTTAGTGACATTTTTTTGGGGCCACCTGATATATATATATTTTTTTTATATGATCATGATTTGAAAACATATCCTTATGCCTCAGTCTATCCTTCTGGATCCTGGTTGCAAAAGGGTCATTATATTTTTTGTGTATCTGCCATGTTTTTAAAGGAACTCCTTAAAATATTTTTAAAAAAGAAAAAATACTGGAGTATGCTCATAAACGAGCTTTAATTCTGAATACTACCTTTTGGAAATTACAATTGCTAAGGACTGTAATCCAGAAATACAATGTGACATGTATTTTAAATTTGAAACATCAATTTATTGGCACTGTATATCACTAATATGTCTGAAAAAACCCTATTTGTGTAACAATTTTTTTTCTTATTACACCAAACAAACAATATTTATATATTTAAATTTGCACAGATTGAAGTTTAATAATGTTATTTTCTTTTTCTTTTTATCATAGCATTCCAGGTGAAACACGAACCAAGAGATCTTTAAGTCAGTTTTCTTTTATGGAGGAACAACTTTCTAATGGAAATGAAGACAAATTTAAATCCACTTTTCATATAAGTTTTTCTGAACAAACGAAGTAAGAACATGATTCACTTAACTTGACTTTATTATTTATTAAAATAATTTTTTTTAAATGACTAAAACGCTCTGTTGTATAATGGAATATTAGGAAAATACATGGAATTTATATAGACAACGTATTTCCAATGGGATCATTAAAAGAAAATAAACTAGTAATAAATAAAAGACCTAAAATTGGAAATATAGTGTGTTAAAATGGCATTTAAAATTTAAAGATACAAATAATACGAATTCAAAAAATTATTAGATTAAAATATGGTATAAATGGTAATTATAGTATCTTTAAGGCATTAAAATTCAAATTGAAGGGGAAATTGATTATGGTGGTTAAGGCTGGGGTGGCATAACCATAGTAAAGAAATAATTATCAGTATGGTGTAGGCAGATGGTACGACACACGGTGTTTGGGTTTTAAAGCTTGAGGTTAAGAGTTTGAACCTAGCTCTATGGGCCCGTTCGCGCGAGTTTTTTTCAGTGTTTTACAACGTTATTTATCGGTTAAAAATAATCCTGGTTTCGCCCGAACGGGTGTTAATTGCAGGCCGCCCGTGGATTTAACACCGAAACAGCCTGATATACCAACCCTGCAATTAACTGGATATTTATCGCAGCGGGGAACCTTTTTTATGACTTAATCTATTTTTAATCACTTTACCAATGTTTTACTCGATTTGAACATACCTAGTTGAATACGAGGAAGGAGAGTATTTTTAATATGGAGAGTAGTGCAGTTTTTCGTATTCATATTAATTTCAAACCTAAAACCTTTTATTTGTTGGAGCATGGGTCATTGGAGATCGTTAAAGACCATAGTGCATAAGGTTTCCCCAGTAAAATTGCGGCGATCAGTGCCGGCTATTTGATATAAATTTACCATTTTATAAAATCTAGTACATACACAGTCAAAACATTTACAATAGTGTAAAGTAAAGTGCAGTTTTTAAAAAACATAGAATGATTGGAATCAACATCGCCTGTCATTAGCTTTTTTGCTAGTCATCTGGTGTTTTTAGAATTCAGAGTTTTGCGCGAATGGACATACCACCCATGGATAAAAATAAGATTTTTACCCTATATTTCTTTTTCCGATTCTTGCCCGACCATCCCTATGTCTCGACTGGGTTTGCTCACATACCAAAGCTTACACTGAAAAGTCGTAAAAATAGCCCTGTAAAAAAAAACCCATCATGCAATGTTTCAGCCTTAGATAATGTTCCTTGTTTAAAAATTCATGCTCAGGTCATTTTACCATGCATAATATACTAAAAAGTAAACATGAATTTTAGGGTTATTTTTAAATGTAATAGGGCTAAAAAAACAATTATATGGCTGTTGGAAAATGCACAAATGAATTACATTTTTAGGCTAATCACAGATTTTGTTCACAGTGTTATCTTTTTTAATATTTAATTTGTCTTATCATTTTGATTTATTCTTGTTTTTAAACTTACTCTATATTTTAAGAGTTTAACATGAATTTTAGGGTTATTTTTAAATGTAATAGGGCTAAAATACAATTATATGGCTGTTGGAAAATGCACAAATGAATTACATTTTTAGGCTAATCACAGTTTTTGTTCACAGTGTTATCTTTTTTAATATTTAATTTGTCTTATCATTTTGATTTATTCTTGTTTTAAAACTTACTCTGTATTTTAAGACGGAAATGGAAATATTTGAAAATGGCTTTTATTAAACATGATGGCAGGTATTGAATATTTTGTTTGATTTTATTTAATGTATTTTTATTTGTTTGAATGTTCATCATAAAAGGTCATGGTTTGTAATTTTACTAATATAAAAAAAACTTAATTTGCATGGAAAAAATAATGAAACAAAACATTCTGGTATTTGTACAGTAAAATATTAGTTTATTATTATACAATTATGCTGTTTTAACCTGTTCAATACTATGTACTTTTAAACTGCACATGAGTAATATCCAACCCCACCCCTCCCCTACCCGGTTGCTGTTATCATTAGAAACCGGATGTGCGTATTCGGCAGACAAAATTATGATCTGCACAATGCTAAACGCACAACTAGGCTAGATAACTACCCATTAAAAATGGGTTTGAATTTAGTGGTTCGCACAATTGACAAACATTGGTTATGAAGAGTTTTAGTAAACATTACTCTTAAAGCTACTGTACAAGAATTTTTGTTAGTGGCAATTTTGTACACGAGGTACGTTCCCGAACGATCCTATAAGAATCGAGCGGTACTTGGTCTGGACAATTAGGTTCATGATCTCGACAAGACGTATTCAATCATAGAAGTACTGATGAAGAAAGCCTATCCTATGGTGACAGTAGAATA
>JAOTQE010097478.1:0-14168 GCA_025631205.1 Nesometra sesokonis
CGGGACTTTTACATGAATGTAACCATTTTGAAAGTTACATCCCCGGCTAAATCCCCGCTAGGCCCGGGTCCGGGGGGCCAAGGTTACAATTGACAAGTGCATAACTGCTGAATACCCCATACATACATCGTTGCCAAGGCAATGACCTACATCATGAGTCTAGTATAGTACAGGCTAGGGTCGGACTTGAGGAACGATATCTCGTCGTCAGGAGTGTTCTGCAGTTGTTCTGTTTGTTCTCCTGTTTGTATCTTTGTTAGTTTGTCGGTTCGTTTGTGAACACAGCCTAAAGCCATTATTTTCATTCCTGAAACTTTGCCACAATGTTCCATGACTAAAGATTTTGAGGTGATTAAATTTAGAAACCCAAACAGTCACAAACGAGGGTGACCAGACTGAACAAAAAAAAATGTGTTATTTCACAGTGGAAAAAAACCGCTCTACTTGTTTACCAAATGATCAGATGGAAGTTGGGTGTAGGAGGAACAGCAGGAATAATATGCCTAGGGCGGATCACTGTTTATATACAGCTTGTCAGAGGGTATCAAAAGAGTTATAAACCATCTGGAACAGAGTACTGTTATCAATCAAGCACTTATGCAGAGGTTTAATAGAGGGCAGTAGAGACAATACCATATAGATTCGTATCTAGAATTCATGTGGTTAAGTGGATCAGTACAAAACCTCGGGGGACCGAGATACAGTTTGTATTGACATTGTCTGAAAATTTGAAGTAAATTGGCCTAATAGTTTTAAAGATATAGCAGACAGACAGAGCTCATTGCATTTCCCTCTCCTCACTACAGTGTAGCGAGGGTAATCATAATACCATGGTGGCATGGTGCTAAGATTTTAAAAAAAATTCTAACCTTCGGCTTAGTGCACCACAGGTTCTATCAGTTTTTATGGCCTAGTCTATAATTTCAACTTTAACCCATTTTAGCAGTCCATATTACTTTATTAGTGCTAATTATCTAAAAAAAAACCCCATCACTACAATCTCGGCTGTACATTTTAACATTAATTCCTGAAATTTAAAATATTATTATTCCAGTACCGAAAAGTTAGGTGCCTACAACAACCAAAACATCGTAGTAAAATTACCTGATGGATTCAGAATCACCGACTTCAAGTGGATATCTGTATGGTGTCGGGCTTTTCATGTAAGTATTTTTCACCAGACACAAAGTACCTAAGGCCAACTCCTAAAGAAAAGGATGGCAATAAAATGTGCTACTCTGTTCCAGTGCAACATCAGTTTCTCAGGCCTTAAAAGTTTGAGGCGAGTGAGTGTGATCACTCACCTAGCACCAGTGGCGACGACAGGATTTCCCCGAAGGGAGGGCAACCCCCAACTGTCTCCGACAGGCAAAGGGCCCCCAACAGGCAGTGGTCTCCCGACGGGGCTCTAACCCCTAGATAATACTGTGTAGTTTGATAATCTATAAATAACTCAATTTTGAATTGACTTATATGTAAGGGATTTCCCAAACGGTACTGGGTATGGACAACAGCGTGCCGGCTCCACGAGACAAGACATCCATTCATAGAAGTACTGATGAAGACAGTCTGTCTAATTGTAATAGAGTGGCCCTGAGACCAGACTAAATTTCGACTTGAGTGGATACATAGATTGAAAAATGTTAAAGATAGTGGAACAATGTATACTGTATTATTAATTATTATTATTAAAATATTTCAGTTAGGAATTGTACTTATGATTGATAATGATTGTAGTTAGATATTATTTTGAAAACAAAAAGTGTGATTTTACAAAGATTAGACTCAATTCCTCTCAATCTTTTCTTCTTCCTTCCCTCTTTCCACCTTTTGCTCTTTCCCTCTTTCCACCTTTCCTTTTTTCTACCTTTCCTTCTTTATACCTTTTCTCTCCACCTTTAATTCTTTTTAACTTTCCTTCTTTCCACCTTTTCCTCTTTTCACCTTTGTCATCTTTCCCTATTTTTAACCTTTCCCTCTTTACAGATTTTCCTCTTTGCCTTCTTGCCACCTTTCCCCATTTTCACTTCTTCCTCTTTCCACTGTTTCCTCATGCCACCATTCCTCTTTCCACCATTTTATTTTCCACTTTTTCTCATTCCCCATTTCCCTTCTACTTCTTCTAATGCTGCCTTGACTGGCACCTTGAAATGTCCGTACCAAACCAAAGTTAACAAAACAAATTAATTCCATGCTTTACATCTTCTATTAAAGGCCAACTTTGCAGATGTCTACATTCCAGATGGATTCGTAGCGCCATCTCCATTCTCCCTTGGAGTTCTTGAACATGTTCCAAAAGTTCACAATGTAATGGCAACTGATGTTGTTATAGTAAATACCAAAACAATTCGATTTGAAAATTTATTCTATGATGGAGTTGCACCAGGTAAATGTGACAATTTTATTATATAAAATCAAGTACTCATATAAACTTGATAACTCGGGCTTTAGCACCGTTTTAAAGCCTCTTGCTCACAAAGTAAAAAACAAATTGAAACATTCTATTTTGATTATTATTGTATTGAAATTTAAAAAATGTAATACTTATCTGCAATATATTATTTTCCAAACATAAAAAAGCAAAACAAAAACAGAATTTGATTCTTATGGTGGATCCTAAATGTAGATGAATCTGTATTTGTTTTGCTTTTTGGCAACAACTGAGTCAATGCAGTATTGGAAAGCCCATTATCTTTTCTTAGGAAAGTTAACATTTATTTTGACTCAAAGTAATACTTTGTTAATTTCTTCATTTATTATGTTAAAAAATTGATAGAGTGTAATTGTTATTCTGTTTTCTGAGTTTAGGGTTGGGTCATCCAGCTATGCCACAGTGATTAAGTTCACTTGGGATGTACCCTGGTCTCCCAAATTTCAGAATTTTTATATTATTATTTTGTGACACTTTAATTTGTACTGTATGTAATTTTGTATTGTTTGTTAAAAGACCAAATAAAGAATGAAATGAAATGTGTGATGTACGTGGTGCATGCAAGAACTACGCCTTCAATAGAGAATACCAGGGTTGCATCCGCACGGATATAATTTTGACATAAATTATGTTAAAATATTGAATCTTGTCACAATGGCGTGTATCTCATTGCTTGGAGTATGCTCTATACTTTCTTACTTGAAGTTGATTAGTGGACCTTTTGGATAACTAACAAGGTTTGTTATTTTAGAAATAATAAGATTTTCAAAGAAAAAGGGACAATAATGAAGAATAAGAATTTATAATTTGAAGCACATTAATTAGACCATGTTGTACTTATCATTAACAATAGGATTATGTTTTTATTTACTGTTTCTAGCTGCTTACTTCTGGGTTGGAAAAGGAACGCCGGACAGGAATGGTTTTAGAGTCCCAGATGAAGATGGAGAGTAAGTTGCAACTGTGTTTTTGTTTTACAGCCAATGAGAATATTCTCACACAATGTGGTAGCTTCTTTAAGACACATCATTTCCATGTGTGGTGGTGGCAGTGATTAAAGGAACACACTTTTCATAAAAATCAGAGTATAATAAATATCTAAACAAAACAAATTTTGAACCAGGGGTACTTTATTTCATCCTCATACAATGTCCATGTGATTACAATGTTAAAAAAGAAGGAATAACAACAAAGAGAGACAAGACGATCAGGTAAAACGTGCACTACATGTCATAAGTCCCCAAAATACCACGGAATCATTTTCATTTTTATAATTATGATTTAAGGTCTCATTTTTATATTAATGTTAATCATGTAATTACTGTGGTAATTATTTTAAATGGTGTTACTGTAGGCATTGTAAAATGAAAAATCTAAACTACATATTCACATATTTTCATTTTATGTAATGTTACTTGAATGTAATGTAGTTCAATTTATATAGCGCCTTGTACAGTAGCGTCTCAAGGCGCTGTGGATCAGATGTTACACATTCATATGACTTTCTACGCCCCTAAGGGTTACATCATGTCCTGCTGCCCGATACAGGCGTTTATTTATCTGTCCGCTGCACGGGTTGAATAGACCAATACACCGGGTAACCCTATACAGTACCTGCCAACTCTCACGCATTATGCGTGAGTCTCACGCATTGGAGCCAATTTTGGACGTCTCGCGCATAAATTTTTTTTCTCACGCATTAGCACAATCCTCACGCATAGATAGACATTAAAACATTTTTTCTCACGCATACGACAGTACAGAGCAAAATACGGTAAAAACGGCCCCAAAACAGTGTTAATTTAGACACAAACCGGCCAAAAATGAGCAAATGACTTTTTATTTTATTTATTTTATTTACTTTTTTTTTTTTTGCTTGTCAAATCGAAATCAGGGAAAATGTGGTCCAGCACTGGTGGCGGGGTTTTGTCTCACACATTCGCGTCAAAAAAAGTTGGCAGGTATATAACTCCCTACTCGTCTTGAAAGATGTACTGGGTTCTTCATAGTGCACACAAGGCGTATGTGTACACTGGGTCTATGGTTTATAGTTCTTATCTGAGAAGACTTGTTCGATCATAAGAACCATGGTGCGAGCGGGCCTCGAACCCATGCTGTTGTTATTGCTATGGTTCACGATTCCCCTGCCTTAACTGCTCGGCCATACAACTTGTTTGCAGTTTATAAAGTCCACTCAACTGAGACATCCAGGTCCATCCCGGGGTGGGTTTTCACAGCATAGGAGTTGGTTGTTACATGAATTTTTGGAAACCATAAGATGCATCATTGCATCAGTACAGAGGTGTTCAGTAATTTTAAAAAGTATTTTAATAACCTCTACTGTATATCTCATTGAATTCTGACCATCACTAATGTAACATTCTCATAATTTGTATGAATAAATTGGTTGTTAAGCATTTCCATCACCTTAAATTTTGTAATTAGTAATTAAAAAATATATTTTAAACTTCTAAAGGTGTATTAATCATGTAGAAATTCAAGAGACTCACCACATTTTGTTATTTTTTCATAGTCCATTGTATGTAGCGAAAACCCATGTGTAGCGACTATAGCCTTTTGTTTGTTTTACCTCTTTCGTTTGTAAAGACATGTATGTTAAAATCGAAATATCTCGCTTATGTTAATGTGAAGGATTTCGAGGTCCAATTTTTATTGTAACTTTAATATGAAAGCTGGGCTGCGACCCCGGGTGAATTATTTCGGGGCCACAAATTCATATTGGGAACACACCCATTATATGCTATGGTTGCAAGTCTAAGCATTTAGATCAACCATTTAAAAGTGGTTTAATGTAATGTAGGCCTATGTTTGGATTTATTGTATGTGTTGTAATACATCCAACTGCTAATCTCTAGATTCTTTATAAATTATGTTTGTCCTCGACTGTAAGATCTGTGATCCAAAGTGACCACTGTTATAGAGACATATCACTAATACCAACATTGTATTTATTTCAGCAAAAGTAATAGGCTAAGGGCCTACTCTGGAGAAACCATTACGATTGTGTTTGATGGGGATACAACAGTTTTTGACATCGACTACATTGGACTTTGGTGTGAAGCTGCAGTTCAAAACTTCGGTCATGTGGTCGTTACTGCTCAATCAGTGGAGAATATACCACCATTTTATACAGTAAGCAATCCGTTTAAAATTTTAATAATTGATGCTAATAGCAATGCTAATTAAATAATGCTAGTAAGACTGTTTTTCTGTCAATCATCCCAAAAATGGCATAATCGTTAATCTTAAAAAAATGACTCAATTTCCACAATGATTGACAGGAAAAGGGATCATGTATTTTTATGGGAATCAAAAAGATTTTCATCGTTGAAGGTTAAATGAGTTCATCTTTAATAATTTTTTAATGGTCAAGATAACATTCTAGTTAATATTGGCCACGACAAGAATTTACAGGTTTTAGGAATAATAATAAAGCACACATTTTGTTTATTTTTTGTATTTTGTGTAAAATTGTGAATCAGAAAATACCAACAAGTAAGAAGCATAATAAATACTCCAAACATTGAGATACACGCTATCATGTCAGGATTCAATATTTCAATATTCTTTAGCCTTTTAAGCCCCTGCTATTGTATAAAAAAATGGGGATTTCAATTTGTCGTAAAGGCATACAAATTTTATTTATGCACAGTGTAGTAAAGATTGGAAATTACTGGTTCAGCAAGATTTCAATTTTAGACTTTAGTTGGGCATCTGACATACCCTCCCCCAATTTTATCAAATTATGATTGTGCCCTCTCCACTAAATTACATGTGCCCCCCTGAAATTAACCCCAAAAATGAAATAGTACATAAAGAAGGCCATGACTGGTAATATATTTAGCACAAATTTTATTTATGCACAGTGTAGTAAAGATTGGAAATTACTGGTTCAGCAAGATTTCAATTTTAGACTTTAGTTGGGCATCTGACATACCCTCCCCCAATTTTATCAAATTATGATTGTGCCCTCTCCACTAAATTACATGTGCCCCCCTGAAATTAACCCCAAAAATGAAATAGTACATAAAGAAGGCCATGACTGGTAATATATTTAGTATTTTATTTATTAATATTAGGTGATATTAGCCCTAGGGAGGCTATTGATTTTTCCCATTGTTTTGGGCGACGGCTGTTGTGGTGGATTTGTTCGTCAAAGGTTTTTTTACCCTAATGAATACAATTCTACAAGTCAAAAAGGTTTCAAACTTTGCAGACTACAAGATTATAACAAGAAGGTGGACCGCTATTGTTTTTGGGCTTTTTCCATTTTTGTTTGTGCCATTTTCTAAATGATACAGCCATGATACGGCAAAGTCCTGGCCAATATTTTTTACCTGTAGGATTGGGGATAGAGTATGAGATTAAATTACTGCATTACATACAGTACTGTACTGATTGATGTTTGTGTTTTAGAAAATAAAACCATTTAAATACTTAATATCACTTGGCACAATAGTAGAAAAAAAAGATTGATTTTTGTGCGAAAATGGTTTCAAATATGGAATTCCTTTTTATTAATGTAAGTATTTGAACCCTATTATAATTTACACAATTGGTAATAGCATAATATTGAGTGGCATTTAGCTCAGTTGGTTTAGCTAGTGGAAATCACTGTGCTGTGTGCTGTACCGTCACTCACTCATGGTTCGATTCAACACCACGCCACTCTCCTTGTGTTTTGGTTGGAGGGTCGAAATGCAAGTTACTATAGCGCACCGTCTTTCAAATGAGACGTTAAGCCATTGGTCCCGTGTACAGCATGGCTTGTGCACGTTAAAGAATGTAGTGAACTCTTTGAAAAAGTGTAGGGCATTGTCTCCCAGTGTACTGCCCAATCACCACCAAAAGGACCCCACATGGAAATAAGCCCACTTTGGACTTCCGTGGGTTATCGTTTGTGTTTTACACCAAATAATAAAATCCAAAAAAATAAAAAAAAACCTAAAGGAGCATTTCTGGTTACATTTATTCTATTCTAAATTTTAATATATAGGATCGGAACTGTGAGCAACTCAATGATAACATGCAGGTATTGTGGACAACTAGAGGAAATGACATCGACATTCAACTAAGAGGAACCATAACATTTGGTGAATACATGTCGTTTGGTATTAGCGGTTCAACAACGAGAACATTAATGGTTGGATCAGATGTTGCTGTTGTCTGGTTTGATGGTAACCGTGCCCGAGCAGTTGATTACAATTTGAATTCCTACTCTCAGGTAATAAGCTATTCTCATTTCTAAATGTGCATGACGTGCACATTTGGAGCTGTGCGCATGCATTACCCCACGTTAAGCTAGCTCAAAGATTACAAAATTGTGAGGTGTCATGAAAAAAAGAGTAGTGTTGTACGCTAGCCTGTCTCACAAGCCTTACGGTCTGGTTTATTCACTTTTATTGCTACATCTGTTTAAGGCACTATAGACGTCCCATACTCACTTATTTTAGTTTAGCCGTAAAGCCTGTTCAAACAGTTCATGCGTGACCGATGGCACCGCTGAGACGGGTGTTATTTGTCACGCTTGATTGAATTCGAAAATCACATGATACCATTGCATCACTCTCTCTACCAAAGTTTAGCGTTACTACCGAAGGCCTTCGTGCGCGGATGGATTTGGGCCTATCCATAGAGAAAATAATTCCTAGGCCTAGACGACGTGATGAACGATTGCAACTGCACGAGAAATAATAACTGAATTTTTTTAAAATTAAAATATGACAAAATTACATTTGTGAGAATACTTTTCAGGTATAATTTGTTGTTTGGTAGTCTCTAAAATGGATAGATCGTTCACTCGAAAAGGAAGCATTTTGGTTGGTCGCCCGTAGGTAGGTAAACATTTTGAAATGCCCACATGCCAAATACGGAGGGAGAAAATACTTCATTTTTTTTTTTGTGTGAATCGTCATGCTTGAATCGTTTTAACAGGCTTTACGACGGCTAAACTAAAATAAGTGAGAATGAGATGGCAATAGCGCCTTAAACAGAATCAAGCAATAAAAGTGAATAAACCAGATCGTAAGGCCTGTGAGACAGGCTAGTTGTACACTAGTCAGTGGCGAATTTCAGGGATGGAGAAATTTGACCAAAATGTTTTTTTTTTTGGGGTATTTAATGATAATGGATTAATAAAAATAGATGTACAGTGGCCCTATTTAGGCTAGAGCCAAAGATTGACCTGTTATTGCAACCAGATTTTTTTGGGGGCAAAACTAATACCGGGATTTAAGCACAATCCTGTGTCCGCCCCTGGCAGATCATTTTGAGATATCTACAGAAATGGGCAGAAAGTCATATTTTATATAAATTAGGATTCTGTTGTTTTATTAAGTTTAGTACTTCAATTTTATAATTAAAAACATCATGTTTATGTTTACTTACAATGAAAATGTTTTTCAGCTACAATTTGTAAATGCTATTTACCAAAATCAATGAAAAAAAAACATGTAGGAAGTCAACAGTGAATTTTTTCCAAAGTGTGTTTTCATACTGAGGTATATTTCAAAACTATTTTTCTCTGGTTATATTCAACCTATGAACTTAATTCAAAAACCAAATTAAAGATTATAATATCTTCTATCAGAATATAACAATACTCAATTTTGTTTTTTTGTACAACACAGCTCATTTTGTGATGGGGCCTCATAAATTTCCAACCAATAGAAACACTACTACAAGTAGGCTTGCAATGTTTTAGGGTTGGTATATTTTGGCCTGGCTTTGCCTTAAAGTTTTGTTCACATATCTTCTCGCTCATGAGCTGATTGCAAGCCGATCGCTTACAAGCGAGTTGTTCAACCTTGGCCCAATTGCATTCACAAGCCACAAGAGTCATGTAGTCTTCATTCTGATTGGCTCTCCCGTACTGACCTCTTGCGTCACTTCCGTCTGGCTTGTGAGCGAAGCGGAAATAGCCCGTTCACATACCTCGTGAGCCGTTTCGATCAACTGGACCCGCTCTCGAGTCGCTTGCGATAGAATCCGCTCTTGAGCGGGTGTTCACATGATAGATTGGCTCTTGAGCGGATGGCCCACTCGCGAGCGACCTAAAACATGTGAACACACCATAACTCTTCATAGGTACTTAAAGGTTTTGTCTAATGCTTGCCTCCAGGCCACTCTTCCATCTAGTCTTATAGCTCCATGATTTGATACATTCACTGAGGATGCCGATACCACATCTTTATGCCTCAGTGGGTTTCAGAATTTTTGATTGGTAGACCAAACGTCCTAATTAGCATGTCAATTTTTATATCATTTTGCCGATGAGGACAATTTTCAGTAAAATATTATTATAAACTTTACATGTCTATATTGTGACAAAACTTCAAATCACCCATTGATGGCGCACTTAATAAAACTTGGAAGGACTCAAAATAAAAAGCATAGACTTGTGGTAAATCTACTTTGAATCATAGTTACATGGTGGTATCTTATTTAGTTCATGTTTATTCCAATTTAAAAGTGTTCTAATGGATTTGGTGCCTGTCCTGACTTGTTCTCAAGTAATAGAGGTACAGAAGATTTAAGAGATATATCAGGTGATGTTCAAGATGGAGTAACAAGTATTTCATACACAAGATCACTGAATACAGGTAAGTCTTATTTTCTATGGTAACTTATATAAGCCTGTATATTGTATTAAAGGATGTATGCATCAAGCACCCATATGTGGTGATTCTGAAATAAATGTAACAGAAACAGAAACAGAAATGCGACATAAATAAGTCGCAAACTAGTTTTCCACAATATCCAGGTATATAGATATCAAAAAATCTTTTAAAAGATCAATTTAAAATGACCTTGCTTAGTCAATGTTTACTGATAAAAAAAATTAATGCAGTTTTCTCAAAAGTTACTTTTTAAATGTTCGAACTTTGATTGTTCATAACTTCGCAAGGAAACATCATATGAAACTGATTTTATTACATGTTAAAGATAATGTGTAGTTGTAGCTGTAACCTACAATTTACATACCATTCATTTGACTATGTATGCATGGAACATGGTTTTTTTAGAAAATCACTTCACAAAGTTCAAAAGATAAAATTATTAAAAAACAGCAATTCTCATATAATTGCCATGAATGGCACTTTTCTGCATGAAAACGTTACTTAACAGTTTGTTACAATGACACCAAATTCATACCTTAGTACTCATAAGTAAACAAACAAAATTTTAGAAGTATTTCACTTCAGATCTATTTTGTTGATTATTTCAATTGAAGCTCATGATGAGACTCTGTGAGTGTAAATAGGAAGTCCCACTCTAGGTTTACTGTATACAACTTTATGAGTGTAAATAGGGAATTCCACTCAAGTTTCACTATACAAATCTGAGAGTGTAAATAGGAGTCCCCACTCTATCTTCACTGTACAACTCTATGAGGGTAAATAGGGAGTCTCCACTATAGCTTCAATGTATAAATTTGTTTTATTGTATCTTCTGCTCAGTGAAAAATTTATTTTTATCTTATTCTGATGTCCAAAAAAAAGTTGATGAGACACTATATAAATATTATTCTCTACAAACCGTGAGCTGGCCCAGGCTGTATTAAACTCTACTTTGTAAAATAATTGCATAGTTTAAATCTACTTACAGAATTTCATGGTTAAGTAATTACATGGTTAAGTGTTGCATGATTAAATCAAAAACTCTCAACTATTGTAGTGTTTACGATATGCATTTTGATAATGGAGATCAGACGTGCCATCAACACGTTTTTTTTTTTTTTTATATTTTGCAGGTGATCCTACAGATAAAATAATTTCTACATCAGGGGATACATATGTTTCTTGGGCTACCGGACCCCTAAATAATGATGATCTAGCGGCCAGGCACACTTTTCATGCAGGAGGTGAGCTGTTTGAACTAGAGTTACACTACAAAGTCTCACACACTGTGCATTCGCAATACAATTATACTCTTCCTCTGATAATAGAATATTTAGAAAACATCTGGAGGAAAGCTCCAGGATTTTTTAAAAGTAACCATACCTAATAAACTTGAAGGGCATACTTAATCAAGCACCATTTGACATGATTTCTGAACATAATATATAATCATTACAACTCAACCCCAAAAAAATAACCTTTAGCACGTTTTTTGGCCACGTACCCTGCACCAGAGAGCATCTGTAGAACGAAAACTGTTTCTAGGCCTGCCCTGGACTCACACCCATTGTCATCATTTTTCTGTCTCACACCTGGGCTTGTCCAGTTTGCCATCGGGCCCCCCTCTTTCTAGCTCTGCTGGATACACCCCTGCAATATAATAACCTTAGCAATGATAACAAAGGTGTGAATTTACTGCCTTGTCTACTCTGTGTTAGTAGTCCAAATGTGCTCATTATCTTAGCAGAAAGGCAATAATCATCATTACTATTCAATTATGCTGTTATTACCGGTTCAATATTATACAATATTGAACCGTCATAATTCAATATTAGCGTCACTTCACCGAGCGAGAGAATTGTTTTTTTATGCTGTAATTGCACAAAAACAAGAGCTAGGCCTAACCACCTTTTAAATGTTTCGCACAATTGAACACAATTTGTTCATTATAAAAAATTACTAGCTAACGTAGAAGTCTACAAGAGTTGGTGTTAATATTTTTTACAAATATATTGGGTGGGCATAAAAAATTGCCCGTATTTTGGTGATTCATTGCTCCACTATCTTATGGTCAAACTATTTAAAACTTCACATATTCAAATGACATTATGTTGGTATTATATTGACCAATTTTCAAGTTCATTGTCCTAGAAGTTTTTATATAGGGTTAAAATGAAAACATAGCCTCCAAAACACACGTTCTGGTGACCCACATTATATCGTGCGTCAGTTGTCATGAGTAGAGAACACGATGAGCCTGTATGACACACATTCGTCAAGGATCATATGAAAAAAAGTGTCTCGCACTAGTGTCTAAGACACACTTCTGCTAGTTAAGTATGAGTTTTGTTGAATTAAGACGTTTTTTTTTATGGTGCGGACAAGAAATTGATAGCAACATGTTTCAATAAAAGTGTTGGAGAGAGGAAAAATTGTGAAAATTTATACTTCATGAGAAAAAAAAACTGGAATAAAAGTTCAATTACCAATACGATTAGAAAATTTGAAAGAACAGGTATTCTAGAAGGGAAACTGTGCAGTGCACGTCGACCCAAAACTGTTTGCACCGAAAGAATATCTTCATAATATGGAAGAAGAACTTCGTTCACAGAAGACAAATCTGTAATGTCAAATTGCAGGTACAGATTGTGTGATGAACTTTGAGTATCTCGGACTTCTGTGAGAAATATGACAAAAGAACAGGAATTAAAATTGTACAAGCGAACACAGATTTTAAATATGATAAAATGGTTTGACAGAAAAGAAAATAGTTTCACAGAAAGATTTTTGATGGAGAAAAAGAATGTCCTCGTGGATGAAAATGATTTCATTTTAGATTGTGTGCAATAGACGTAACAGAAATGTTCGGAATATGCGTTTTTGACTCATTGACAGCCCATTGTATTAATTTTGGTCCCATGAACAGAATCCCAACGGATTAAATTGAAATTTGGTCTGTATACTTAGAACATTATGTTCTTTGAGTGTGTACATTTTTAGAAACTGACGCAAAAGGGTTTTGAAGATATCCAATGTCAAAGTACGGGCAATTTTTTTATGCCCACCCGGTATACGAGAGAAGGACAATGATTTTAATTTTGAAGATTTAGGCTAGCCAGGCCTAGGATAGGCCTTGGTCATCGGTGACAGGCCTAGGCTAAGCCCCGACAAATCAGTACTTTGGGGGACACCGAAAAATATTGTTGTTGCTGTGACAAAATAAAACTCATCTTGGTTTAATATTTTGTCACAGCTCAAACAATATTTGTTAATATTCCCCTCAAAGGCATTCGATATTATATAATAATTATATAAACAAGGTTTTTTATTTTATGTCCAAAGTGCACATACTGAGGATATGTTCAGACTTAATAATGGTGCATATCATACTTAAGCAGAGCATATAACACCAGCCCCACACTCAAATTATAACACCGCTGATTTGATTTATTCAGTGTTGCGATACACCAAAGATAACCCACAAAACTCCAAGGACTTATTTCAAGTGGTGTCCTACTGGTGGTGATTGGTCAGTACACCGAGAGACAATGCCTTACTCTGTTCCAAAGAGTGCACTGTGTTCTTTAACATGGACATGAGCCATATTCTACACTGGACCAACGGCTCAACATACCATCCGAAAGACTGTGCACTATTCACTTATATTTCAAGCTTCCAGCTGAAACACAATGAGACTGCAGTGACTAGTGTATGAACTTACAGTAAATAAACTTGAGTAAATCTAGCAACATTTATTTAACATACCCATGCTTTTTTTTAAACAGAGCAAACGAGGATAAATTTTGGTCGATCAGCTTCGAGCACTTGTACAACACTTGTAAAACCACAGCCACCAATGCAGGGATGGCCAGAGCTTAGTGTTAGTGCTGACGAAAGGATGTTCCATGCTGCAATAGGTCCCAATGGTGGAGCTAAAGGATATACATATATAACAGGTGTGGATAGTATGTTTCTTGCAATAAAACATTGTACGTTGACATTAATGTATCCAAGGGCTACTTAGGATGCTTGAGCACCCCCTTGGGATGTAAAAAAATAGCATACAAAATGAGATTAAAAAGAAAATTGAGCCCCCC
>JAOTQE010097489.1:2790-14167 GCA_025631205.1 Nesometra sesokonis
CTATGGTACCATTCTCATTGCGTGTCCTCACATTGTATTGTTTTTCAACAGGTTCTATGGTACCATTCTCATTGCGTGTCCTCACATTGTATTGTTTTTCAACAGGTTCTATGGTACCATTCTCATTGCGTATCCTCACATTGTATTGTTTTTCAACAGGTTCTATGGTACCATTATCATTGCATGTCCTCACATTGTATTTTGTTTTTCAACAGGTTCTATGGTACCGTTCTCATTGCGTGTCCTCAAAGCTGAACTGTTGCAATATTTAGGAAAACATCAAGAGTGTATGGATAAGCTATACAAGATTAAGGGTGTTTGTGGAAAGGTAATCTTGAAAAAATAATATAGTGTTCATTCTCAAATTGGTGTCCCCCACTCCCTCCCAACCAAAAAGTCACTTTGTGTGGTTGTGGGCCAGATAAAAGCTGTTAACTAATAGTCTGTTCTTTAATCCTTTCACTGCTTAATGTTATTCCCACCCCTGTGGGGGACATGCTTGAATGGAAAATATGTGGTTTAGAAATAACTGCCAAAAATTACTAAAAGAGATTATTTCAAAATTATTTTATTATATTGGGGTGGGCAAGCTGTTGGCTTATGTCGGGAAAAATTTGCATACTCATAACGTCATGACAGCCATTTTGGATTTTTTTCATCAAATCAATGAAAAAACTACTTTTTTTAAACCAAAAATGACCTAATGGATGGGTGTTTTTACACTGGTTAATGATGCAGGTACATACAATAAATAAAAACATCAAAAAGATACATCATTTTATAACAAGGTAAACACAAATTAACATTTGTAGAAACAAAAATTAAAAAAAAATCAGTTTAGAATAAAGGGGGAGCATAAATTGAAGGAGATGTTTTTGTTTTAATGTTGCGAATATCTCAAAGTTGATATGGAAACTGAAGCGGTTGCGTTGGGCCTAATTGTACCGGGTTCACGCAGCAAAAGGTTTAAAGTACATTTGACTTACTGTTACCACCCTTTTCTGGATAGATCTTCCAACTACAAGATCAATTTGCATGCTTGCCATTGTGCTGATATTTTTGCTATAACGATGAAGCTCCTATCTCAATCACTCAGCCATATGACTTGATCTGTTTCTAAAGTTTATCATTGCTGACTTAATAGCATGAGTTAATATTAAAACAAAATTCTTTATTTTTATTAGATTTTATCATATCTACAGCAGGGCCTTGCTGAAGATGGGAGTCCTATACAATTAAAAGAAGACAGTAAAAAAGGTACAGTTAATTAATATATTGTCTGATTAATTAAAAGTCAATAAATTAATACATCATGCTTAATGTGTCAGTGTGTATTATAGTAGAGACAATGACGTTTTTGTTTTGTGTCGCACCCAACAGCAAGTTTTCTGGCTAGTTACAAAATAAGAACTATGTCAGGTGGGGCCCACCGGACCCGAGCCACCCTCCCTTTTGACTCGGTAAAATATTATTTTTTGCACAATTTGGACCTCTAAAAGTGCATTAGAGAGCATCTGTAGAGAAACATTTTTCCGCACCGTAGGTGGGCCCTGAACCTATTGCCATGAGTTAACTGTTAAAATTTCACACTTTTGTTTGTCCAAATTGACATCGGACCCTCTCTTTTGAGCTCCGCTGGATCCGCCCTGTATGTCATGGTTTCTAGACCAAGTGTCAGTATGAAGCTTAGGAAAATGGCATTGTTGAATATAGGAAAGAACCTTATCTGTGGCCAGGTTCAAACCCAGGAAATCTTATTGGAAGGCAAGCATGTTAACCACCAAGCTACAATACCGGCTTCATTTGTTTATGATGTCATTTCGAGAGAAGAGGTTACCTGCAAATTTTCCGCAAGCATTTTCAACTGTATTGAGTATTCTGTACATTTCATGTCAGAATTTTGCAAACAATTCTATTTAGTAATCTCTGTGATGCAGAAAAACCCCAAAATTAACATCAATTTTGATCTCATTTAATTGTCTGTTGTCATTTAAAAAAAGTTTTTATGCCCGAAAGGTCCACTGATCAACTTCTTTCAAGTAAGAAAGTATAATACATACTTCAAGTACTGAGATACACAGTACCGTGACAGGATTCAATCATTCAACATTAATTATGTCATCATCAGGAATGAAAGTTCCACTAATCAACTTCAAGTAAGAAAGTATAATACATACTCCAAGAAATGAGATACACACCGACGTGACAGGATTCAATATTTCAACATTATTATGTCATCATCAGAAATGAAAGTTCCACTAATCAACTTCAAGTAAGAAAGTATAATACATACTCCAAGAAATGAGATACACGCCGACGTGTCAGGATTCAATATTTCAACATTAATTATGTCATCATCAGGAATGAAAGTTCCACTAATCAACTTCAAGTAAGAAAGTATAATATATACTCCAAGAAATGAGATACATGCCATCGTGACAGGATTCAATATTTCAACATAAATTATGAAATCATCAGGAATGAATAAAATCCTGTACTTTCTTATTATGCAGTTCAGCATTTATTCCTCTATATTTATATTTTATTGTTAAAGTCTTTAAAAATGAATTTTAGTGAGTTAACTGCAGCTGTTAAGTAAATGTTGCTCAATGTTAAGTAAGCTTTATTTAATATTTAACACCCTTGTTTTTTTGTTGCTTGTAGCTTCTATTGAACTGTGGAAGTCAAGAGACAAGCGAATTTTATATTCAATTGGAAACTGTCTGTTAGCAATGAAGGCAAGTAATAACTTTCATTAAAAACTTATTCAGGACAATATTTTTTCCATATAGCCATAAAACATATACACTATTTGCTACTGTCTGATATATTGATAGTAGATTTTTTTATGGAATTTAAAACTTATATTTATTTACCTACAAAGTGAAATAACCCATTCTTCAAAAAAACTGAAAAATAAAAGCATACCCCAAGAAAGTAGATACATGTCTTTGTGTTTTGATTATTTCAAAACTGATTATGTCAAGCCTTTGTTCAATGATGACAACCAGTGACGAAATATTGAATTAAAACGGCAGGAATGGCCAATGTTTGTGTATATTAATTTAATTCAACAACCATTCCCTGCTTCCTTGAGTAAGACATTGAACCAACATTACATCTTGTCCTGTTGTAATTTGCATACTGTAAGTGATGTTGATGCTATAAAACATGGTAATCACGGCTAATGTTTATCCATTAATGAATCTGTAGACATATTTATACAGTGGTGGCCCATGTTTCATGTTTGTGTATGTTAATTCAAAGTGTAGCTCAACATGCCCTTTTAGCTTCCATGAGCAAGACTTTGAACCAAAGATCTTGTCCTGTTGCAGTTTGCATATATGGTGGTATTGACACAATATTTCATGGGCAGGCCCGTAACCAGGTATCTCTAAAGGGGGGTTCGCCTAAGAGCCCCAGTGGGCTCAAGGGGAAATGCCCCTGGGGGGGCGGGGGACGGAGCCGATCTGTATTCTAATACTGTGTATTTGGCATATTAGTTATAATATAACTGATATTGATGATGATTTTAGATTAGTATGACTGCAGTAATACTGACTACAGATGCGAAAATAGGAAAAAGGGTTCGATATTTCGATGTTGGTAGGGTGGGGGTTCGTTTTTCAAAGGGGGTTCGCTGAAAATGAAAAAGGAGGGTTTGTATGAACCCCCAGGAACCCCCCTGGCTACGGGCCTGATTGGAATCATGGGTAGGGTTTATCTGTTCACGAAGCTGTAGACCTTGTATTTATTTTTGCAGCTCATGTTTGTGTATGCTAATTCAATTGGTAGTTCAACAACCCTTTTTAGCTTCATTGATTAAGAAACTGAATCAGCGTCACATCTCGACTTTTTGCAATTTACATAGCTGCAGGTGATATGTATACTATAAAACATGGTAATCATGGCTAGTAGTTATTTATTCAATTGGCCTCTGTAGACATTGTACATGGACGGCCCATGTTTTGTATGTTGATTTAATAGGTGACTCAGCAACTATTTCAAGCATACCTGAGTAAGACTTTGAACAATCTCCATATCTTGTCTTTTAATGTGCTGGCGTATTCTGCACCATTTTCCCAGAGGTCCCAAGTTGTAAAAAACAGAATTCCTGGAGATTTTTCTGTGGGCGTCCATATACATGTAAACTTTATAAAACGTGTATAAAATGTGTGTAAAATATCGTTGTTTAAACACATTGCTTATTATGAAACTGTAGTTTCTGATTTTGTCAATGTTAAGTTATGCCATTACTCTTCATAAAAAACATTGCTAAACTTAACATTTCATTATTTTCAACCAATATTTAAAAAAATAGACAAAAAGTATGATGTAATTGTGAAAATATTTCAAAACCTGGAGAATTTCCTGAAGAAGACTAAATTCCGGGAGAAAATTTGCTAATTCCGGGAGCCCGGGAGATGATCCAAAATTCCTGGAGACTTCAGGACAATCCTGGAGACTTGGGAGCTCTGTTTTCCATGCCTTATTTTTGTTTTGACTTGTTTTGATTTCTGTTGCATTTCTATTAAGCTTAAAGGGCTGTTTGTTTTTTTGGAATGGAACAGCTAACAATTTAAAAAATGAACATTAAATCAATGGTAAAGAATAAAGCCGCGTACTACACATGCACTAAAATGTTCTCTTGTTTTGTGAAATGGAACAGGTGAGAATGAAGCCCAGCGAGCACTTGAGAAATTTTGCTTCACAAAGCACTTTGCTCGCAGTGTGTGTCAAATTTTACTACAATGTGCATCAAATGTTTATTATAGTTAATATATATATAGTTTTTGATTTATATAGCGCCTTATACTTAACAGTCTCAAGGCGCTGTGGACTAGATGTTACACATCCATATGACTTTCTACTCCCCTAAGGGCCACGTCATGTTATGCAGCAAGTACTGGTTTGCACTTGTGCCCATTCGTCTGTCCACAGCAGGGGTATTGTATGAACCAGTACATCGGGGTAACCCCCTACTCGTCTCGAAAGGTGTACTGGGTTCTTTAAAGTGCACACGAGCCGTATGTGTACACTGGGCCTACAGTTTATAGTCCTTATCCGAGAAGACTTGTTCCACCACCAGAACTATGGTGTGAGCGGGCCTCGAACCCATGCTGTTATTGCTATGGTTCACGGTTCCCTGCCTTAACCGCTCGGCCATACGACTCTCACAAGGTGCCTTGCGAGTCAGTTTGCTTAGCAAAATTCCTCAAGTATGCGCCGGGCTTTAATTGATGTAGATAACACTAAGGGCAACAGAAGCAGCGTTATAGCCAGAGATGAAAGATTTCTGAGGCAAACCTGCATGTTCAGTTTATGTAGTGAACTAAATAATCCCACAATATTTAAGGAAACCAAATTTCAGACGAGGCAAGTGCCTCAGGTCCTGCTGGCTATTACACTGAGAAGCAAATAAATTTGAATAGTATTTAATAAATATTTTAATATTTTATAGGATTTTAATAAAGCAGCTTCTATATTTGAGTTATTACTTGAGAAAGATGAAGATAACGATGAGGAGCTCCTCTCTGGCATTGGACGAATACATCTACAGGTAAATATTTATTAAAATGCTTTAAAATATTTGTTTTTGTCAACATCATCATTTTTGTTACCATACTGGAGCTGATTGCTATAAGCAGTCTATAGACATTCTTGACGTTAAGACTGTCTATAATTATAATATTCTTTAAGTTAATACCGCCAGTTAAGACTGATTTTTATTGTTTCATTTTTTTTAGCTTGGTGATTTAAAATCTGCACAAAAGGTATTCCAGGAATTAGAGAACCGTTGTTCAAAAAGAGAAAAACAAAGTTCCAAGGCCAAAGTATTAATGAACAGGTAAGAGGTCGGGCTAGAGTCGGACAAGATTGAAGTCTGTGTAGGGAATATTTTACCAAACTGAAAAACAGTAATCACAGACTTAACCACCTCTTACCACAAACCAGGCAATGTCGATATAATCTAAGACAGATATATAACTATCATGTCCCCGCTGCAATACTAGTAGATCCGCAAATTTCATTATAAATGCTGGGCTACGTAACAATTAGTAAGACATCTCCTACACAGGACTGTTCCGATATGCTTTTTTTAATGTTTTTGCTTTTATTTGATTGATAATATTTTAATTATTATGTGTATGTTAAATGTATTTTATTTGGTATTTGTGATGAATGGAAGGCGTTTGCTTGCCTTATATTTTTATATTTCATTGTTAAACTTCAATTTGAATTCAGATTGCAATAAAAGTTATTCGAATTTGTAACATTTACATGCAACCACTACTGCCATTTAAGATTAATCTTTTGTATAGCAAACTCTAGGGTACACTGTACCTTTGATAATTTTTGGAATCGGTACAATATCAATGCTTTATTGTTGTTGACGACAGTATTCCTATAATTTTTGTCTGGTTCTGACAAAAGCTATTTTTCAATTTTTATTCTTTGCATAATCCACTTAAAGTAGGTGACCATGCTCACAAAAATTGGGTTGTCTTTATATACGTTATACAGTATAAATAGTAAAGCATTTTTTTGTGGTAAAACCAGACACACAGATGGAACTTCAGCCAAATGTTCTGTAATACAGATCCATTTGGCTGTTTAGAAATAAAGTTCTAGTAGACACAAATGCCAATTAATCATATTATTTTATGCTCACAATTCCATTTAAGAAGGTAACAGTGTTATTTCTTTTGCAGGGCATTGTTGCATCTGTCGCAGCACATGTATCCAGAGGCTTATAAGCTGTTTTCAGAGGTTGTGGAAAAGGATCCTACTAACCACATAGTATGTAATTAATATAGTAATTTTATCCAGAAGTATAAATAGGTACCGTAGAGATACAAATGCCACTGATGTGCTGATTACAATGACGTTCTTGAATTATCCCAAAGACAGTGGTTCCATAGGTGTTTGTTTCAGTAATTGAAGTGTTAATGGGAAGTGCCCACAGGCTTGGTACAATAGAAAGTGATTATGTTGGGTCGAGGTCAAAATATGATTTAAAAAATTTATCACTTTACTCTAAATATTTGCTGCCCGTCCATGGATTTGTATAGCTACATATCTGGAGTTATATACTGTATTTTCATTATTACTTCAAAGTTCTTTTAAATGCATTAAATGTTTTAAACTCTTAATTTTATGATATACAGTATTACTTCCTTTGTTATAAATAATGTTTTGCCTTGTTTCCCGTATGCTCAAAATAATGTAAATGTATTGAACCCAGCCACTAATAAAATTATTAGAATTTTTTAAGGGGTGCTTGAATATCCAAATGCTTGAAATGGGAAAATCAAATTTGAAAGTGGATTAATGAAACCATAGAGAATGCTACAGATACACTGATGATAAATTATATAGGTTGGTAAATGCTTCTTTAAAATTGAAGATGAAATTTCATGCACTTGTCGATGAGGAGGTTGAGTATGCATCTATTATTATTGCTTTTCCTTATTTTTTTCTCCAAATAGGCTGTGAATAATTTATCCGTTTGTCAGTTGTACATGGGAAAGTTACGAGAGGCACTGGTATCGCTGGAAAACCTGGTACACAGAGACCCGGAACAGTACCTTGATGAGGGCCTTCTATTTAACCTCTGTACCCTGTATGAGCTTGAATCCTCCAGGAGTATGCACAAGAAACAGACGTTACTTGGCCTAGTGAATAGGCATCGGGGTGATGGGTTTAATGTTGCTTGCCTAAAGATGGCCTAGAAACAGATGCTACAAGGATTTGTGCATAGACGTAACGGCTTAAACATTGGTGAAGAAACAAATGTTACTAAGCCTTGTGAATAGGCATCAAGGAAATGGCTTTAAAGTTGCTTGCCTAAACATATGCATCGGGGTGACACATTCAACGTTGCTTCTTTGAAGATGGCCTAAAAAAAGACATTACTAAGCATTTCTAAGACTGATGCATCAGGGTGTCTCAAGGTGGCTTAAGCTGCAGACTGATAGATTGCTACAATTCTCAATTTAACAAATGCTTAAATTTCAGGTAAAATAAGGTTTACAAATAGTTTAGGCCAGTTCAGGTAACAACGTTACTGAGGTAAGTAAAGATTCGTTAGGGTGTCTCAAAGGGTTTAGGTCACAGATTGATTAATTGTACTAACATTACCAATCTACAGATCATTTAAATGTAGGTAAAATAAGGTTTACAAATAGCTTTGGCCAGTTTAAGAAACAAGCGTTACTAGGCTTTGTGAAGAGGCATTATGGTGTCTACACTAGATGAAAATTCCATCTACAATAAGATAAATTCCTGGCGAAAATACAATAAAGTAAATATGACAAACCAAAACAGACCCATGCAGGGATCGTGGTTCCTGTTTAACTTTGGACCAACAGGTTAATTTTGGCAGATCCCTTGTAAGATTGCTTTTTGTATCTTTAACATGCAAAAAAATCAGTTTCATAAGTTGAACAATCAAAAGTTCTAACATTTAGAATGTAAGTTTTGAGAAAACTGCATTTGAAAATTACTTATCAGTATACATTGACTAAGCAGGGTCATTTTAAATTGCAAATTTTTAACATTTCTTGATTAGATATCTGAAAAGTGCTAATGTAGTATAAAAGTTGGATGTTTAAACTATATGTTTTTGAGATGAATTATTGAAAAATTTAACCATTGTTTCTGTCTATTGTGGAAAACTAGCTTTGCGACTTATCCCTCATTTGGCTTGGCTGTGAGACATATGATTCTGTTTGTTTTCTTGTTATAAATGCGGGTACTGTAGTGCTACCTACAGTGTTCCCCAGAGGCGGCGGAACATTTTTGGATCAGGGGGACGAGGTTAAATCTTGCTCAAATGCCCCATCTTGGGGATGCATCCAGGTATCGCAATATAGGGTGCTGAGCCCGATTTAGAGTTCGACAATCAAAAAAAAAAATGTTATTGCCTATTAATTGGTGCTATGTTGGTCCCTGAAGGGGTTTTTAGGGCCAAAATATTCATATTTACCATATTAAAAGGTACATGCTGTTTTTGCTGGTTTAGACCTCTAAAAGGAAGTGTTCCGGCATCCAAGGTGGAAATCATAGCAACAAAATTAAAGTCATTGTATCTGATTTTGTAGTTGAAGTGAATTTCAGGGGGGGAGACGTGTCCCCATCCCCCTGTACCCTCTTCCGCTGCCCATGGTGTTCTCATATAGTGATTTGTGGCATACTCCTTATAACCGCAAGGAAGAGGCACAATATAAATGTCTACACCAGTAGAGTCACAGAGTAATTGACCAAAATCTGATAAGAATGTACTTACGGTAGTAATTTTTGTTCCAGTATACAGTACTAGTTAATATGTACTAATATCCATAATTGAACAATGTAATATTAGTACACATTGTACTCTATTTTGTTTGATGATCATGTTTTTTTTTTATTATAAAATGATTATGCTATTTGTTAGTACTTAAGAACATTAGTGGTTATTAAGTAATATTTGTAAATTATCTATTGTAAACATGATCAAATACAGTAGTCTAAATTGTTGTACATTTCAATGACTTAATTGCTCTATTTCCTTAAGCTCAGTCCAGACTATCAACTTGTTTCGACAAAAAACTTTTACATGCCTATATATGGTCATGATGACATCACACTATGACCATGTATGGGTATATTAAAGTTTTTTTTATAAAATAAATTTGATAGTCTGTATTGAGCTTTAAAAGGCTGCTGCTCCCAAAATTTCTGCATACACTTGAGCTGACAGTGCAAGCGAGTGTTGCCACGAGGTGCCCTTGAGTTCAGTTTGTCATGTGGCTACTGCTTCAACTGCTCTTCTTTTCACGACAGTGAGGACAGATATTTTGGGTTCTTAAAAAATGCACAGAAATTAAACCTTGGACAACCACAGACAGGCAATCTTTGCCTACTAAGGGTTAGATTATAAGGCATAGTAACCTGTATTTGGACATGATGTCCTCACATATATTTATCTCATAGATTATTTATTAAAATACTGAAATAATTGTATGAAAGATGAATAGAATATTTCTTGTATTGTTTAAAATGTTTAGAATATACATTTTATATATTGAGTGGGCATAAAAAATGGGTTCTACTTTGTTGTAAACCATTCAAATGGCCAGATGTTTTTGATATACTGACCAATTTTCAGACTAATAGACTAGAGTAGTTTACACACAGGGTTAAAATGAAAACAGCCTAAAAAAAAAATGCATGTTCTGGTGACAAATATTGCATCACCTGTCAGTTGTAAAGAGTAGTGCATTCACTTAATCATTGAGACCGGTGTCAATCAAATGCCATTTGGTATCAGAGAAACCAGTTAGCCACAGATTTTGCTGAATCAAGATGCTTTTCTCGCTGGCAGACAAGGAATTGTTCGCAATATTTTTCACAAAAAGTATTAGAAAGGAGTTACATTAATGTGATCAGAAAGTTCTAAAGCAAAGATTGTCTAAAAAGAAAGCCGGGCCGTAGTGAATTACCAAAAATTGTATCTTGAGTATCTTGAAAAAGCTCTTTGTTCCCAAAAAAACAATCCTGGTACTCACAGATCACAGAAATTGTTTGCGAGGAGCTTTTGAGTATATTCAACTGTGACCACGAGCTACGTGGAAAAAGCTTGTTTGACTCTAGTTCCATGAATAGGAATGAGATAAATTGAAATTTAGTGTGTATATTTAGGACATAATGAATATCAAATCTGTACATTTTCATTAGCTAATGTAAGAGGGTTTCAAAGACATTGATGTTGAAGTACGAAACATTTTTTTATGCCCACTTTAAATACAAAGTATAATACAGTAATGCATAGTAAAACAAAATTAAATGTTTTATGGTATTTAAATAAATGTTAAAATATTTAATCCCATCATGAATTTGTACTTCTGAATACTCTACTACTAACATATTTCAGATGTTGTCATAATATCTACAGTATTGTCATTTTGTCATTAATAGAAAAAAATTATGACACCATTGCAATGGACACAAAATAAAGTGACCTTTGACCTAACAATTGTTTTAAAATCTGCCTGTTTATTAGTTAAAAAAATAACGAACATGAATCAATTATCTGCATACAGTTTAGTTTTATTCTTGAGTAGAAAAAAGGCAAAATTTTACTTCAGTCCTATTTGGAGGGGGGGGGGTAGTCTGAGGTCTTTAGAAAATATATTAGTGGCAATAGCATGTGAAAATATAGCCGGTCTCACAGGCCTTACGATCTGGTGTATTCAAGGCGCTATTGACATCCCATACTCAATTATTTTAGTTTAGCCGTCGTAAGGCCTGTTAAAACAATTCAAGCGTGACGATTCACAAAAAAGAAATGATGTATTTTCTCCCTCCGTATTTGGCATGTGGGCGTTTCGAAATG
>JAOTQE010097500.1:0-14167 GCA_025631205.1 Nesometra sesokonis
TGGGGGGGGGGGGCTTAAACCTCGATTTTGTTTTGACAAGGAAAAAAAAGGCCTGCAATAGGTCTGACGCATGCCTATAGGAGCCTCTATGCATGGCCACTGAGCATTTTTTATTAATTAGTACGTTATCATTTAAACCAAATAAAAAAAGAAGTTCAGGTCCAATTTTAGGGGGGCTTAAGCCTGTTAAGCCGCCCTTAAATCTGCCGCTAATATATCTCGAAAACGCTAGGTTTCTATTGTGGCGATTAACGATAATAAGTATTAACAGTAGAATGAGATCAAACTGGGTACAAAGCAGTCTTTGTGCTAAATCTCCAGGGTTCAATATGCGGACACATCATCTCACACAGTAGCTATACATCAACCATTTGGCCGTTCACCCCAGATTGCTTCTAAATATAGAACTGAGGCAAACACATTTATATCATCAACAGCTTAAAAAACAGATATGATATAAATTGATCTTCATCTTATTAGTCGGAAGAAGGGTACTTCAAACAGTAATTTATTTCATAAGTGGAATTGTTTCTTAGGATAAACCCCTGTAGTTAGTAATGTATTAATTTTTTCTGAATCACAATTGCTGAAGTAATGATCAAGAGTTGTCGCATTAATGTTTCCCTCTTGCGAGTAATCGAAGATCCTTATTATCATACACATAATGTGTTTTTAAGTTTTTTCTAAACCTCAAGTTGATATTGAAAAATGTAATTTATTTGTTAAATTATCTTTAGGATTACTTGCTAAGAAGACAAGGTATTTCGACGAGGCCTCGTTTCCCGGGGAATGTAAACTTGACGCATCGGAAACGTATTGTGAACTACTTGACGCGTAGCGGGTGGATTAAGTCGAATTAGAATGCAGAAACACGACCCTCGCGAGAGGAATGATATAGGATGTAAACTGAGATGGTGAAAGTTGTTATAAGGATATTGAGGATGAAAACGAAGAAGTAACCAGGGGTTACAGATGTGATATACCAGTAGATAGGAGGAGAATATTAAGATGTAAAAAACATCTGTGAAGATTAAAGAGATTACCGACTCCAGAGAGTAGAATATGTTTTTCCACTGTGTTTGAAAAATGGTAGAAAGGGATATGTAATGAAATATAGTTCTGTTATGATATAGAGGGATACACATCCAAGAAGGCATTGGACTCTGGTTAATACTTATGCAGTAAAAGTAATCGGAACGAAGGAATAGATGATCTGTATTTTAACTAATAGAAGATGGTGCTGATCATACACAAACTCACTGCCAAAGTTCAACTCTGTAAATAAGTAAAAACATGGATAGAACTGATTTATGTAAGGCCTAAAAAATACTTTGCTGTCCCCCGTTTCAAATTTTAAGGTAGAGGTGTGTGGAAAAACCTTTTTTATTCTATAAATGACTTTGCAAAACAGTTACTCAAGTACAGTAGAATGAATTTGTTGTAGCAGCATTCTGTACACTGCCCTATACACACAAACGGGTTGTAAAGCGCATTCCATATCCAATTTTTTTAGTTGCCGATAAGAATATTCAGGCCCGTAACCAGGTACTCCTAAAGGGGGTTTGCCTGAGGGCCCCGGTGGGTCAATGGGAAACGCCTCTGTGGTGGCCGGGGGACGGTGTCTATCTGCACTCTAATAGTGGGTATTTGGCAATAATATATAATTGATAGGGATGATGATTTTAGAATAGTGTTAGTTCAGTAATACCGACTACAGATGCGAAAATAGGAAAAAGGGTTCGATGTTGGTGGGTGAGGGTTCGTTTTTCAAAGGGGGTTCGCTGAAAAAGGGGTTCGTACAAACCCCCAGGAACCCCCTGGCTACGGGCCTGATATTAAACCTATATAAATAATTCTTTTTCAAAAGCAAAAAAAAAAAATGATAAGTGGGTCCTTTTCTCCAAAGGGTGGTGGAGAAGAGGGAAACAAAGTATTTTTAATGCCTTAACTGTTATGTTATTATTTACAGTTAATTATCAAAATTCAACTTCTAAAACAAAAGTGCTGCAAATTTTATAGCTATAATCATGATTAAGACATATTTACCCTGTAATACCCCTAGCTTCCAACTTATAGGAACCATAATGAGTCCCTATTGTACAGTATCAAGTCCCTACTTTATTAAGACACTATTAAGTCCCTATTGTTTTAAGACAATATTGAGTCCTGTGAAAGTATAATGCATACTCCAAGCAATGAGGTGCATGCCATGATTCAATATTTCGACATAAATTATGTCATCATCAGGATTTGAATCCTATTGTAAATATTGAGACATTGAATCTCCAAACTATTTATTAAAAATATATAAAATAAATTTTCCTCTGGAAACTTAATACCTTTTAATGTATGTGAAGAATTCTAATAATAATAATATAAATTGACAAAGTGTGTGAAATATTTCAAATAAATAAATCTGTATTTAAAACATATTAATTTACATGATTTGATAAACATTACATATCTATATTATTTTGCCATCACTTACTGCCCTTTGACCATAATTTTTTTTAAATTTTTACTGAAATTTATAGTATGCCCAAAAATAATTATTTAAACGCAACACAGTTTTAAAACGCTTTAAAAGTAATTGTTGTTAGGGACTATGTTAAAATTATCCTGCTGCACTTACTGAAGTAACTCAATAAGAAAACTATTCATTCAGTAACTGAAAGACAATGACTGAAAGGAAAAAAAATAAGTTTAGATGTGACATTGCAGTGGAATAATTTTGACGTAGTCCCTAACTATTGCAATTGATGCTTAGTTTAATATATTTCCCATATTTAAACTCGACCACACCACTAAAAATGATAAGTTTTAGATGTTAGTGGACTTATAGTAATACATTTTCATACTTGTCCCAACTACATTTTATATTTTATTACAGTATTTGTGCTATTGTATGTCAAGTAACATTCTCTGAGGTGCTAAACCATTTTTATACTTATTAGATCTTGTGTTAGTCCTTTTTATACTATTTAAACTTTTAAAATTCATATAGAAAGAATGCCAAATGAGGTGTTTCCTTTTTAAAATTATTTTCTTGTGGCAGCCTACCTTTTAGTATAGTAAATGTTAAAAATACACTAAAGCCGCAATTGTACTTTATTTAAAAAGGAGAATATTTTACCAAGATAATTGGTAATATTTCAAAAGTTCAATTTTCCTATTGCTTGCATTTGGATTATTTTTCATGTTTGGTTTTACCATAAGCTATGGAAAAAAATTGTAAAACCATGTTACTCAAAGTCACAACTCATGGATTGCCCAAGCATGGAGTAAAGTAAAGAGTTTCTTTTGTCTATGGCCCAAGTGACCAATGAAGAGCATTCTGTAACATGTCTCGGGAAGTTAATCTAGCTCAGTACGTTTACCTGATTCATGCTGTCCGCATTGGAATTTTTAAGCTGGTTAATCTAGCTCATTAAGTTTACCTGAGTCGCTCTGTTCACATTGGACTTTCCAGGCCGGTTAATCTAGTTCAGTAAGTTTACCTGAGATTCACTGTCCACATTGAACTTTTTAGGCCGGTTAAACTAGCTCAGTTAGTTTACCTGAGTCCACTGTCCGCATTGGACTTTGCAGGTCAGTTAATCTAGCTCAGTAAGTTTACCTGATTCGTGCTGTTCACATTGGACTTTCCAGGCTGGTTAATCTAGCTCAGTAAGTTTACCTGAGATTCACTGTCCACATTGAACTTTTTAGGCCGGTTAAACTAGCTCAGTAAGTTTACCTGAGGCTTAAGTGTATTCTGTTAACCTTTCTTTCATCCTAAAGCCTGGCACTCGCTGCGTCATGCGAGTCGTACAACGGTCGCACGACTATACCGTAGCTCCCTGTGTGTGTGGTTGCCAGGATCACTATAAAAAACTGTCGGCTGACGAGTAGAAGTCTGTCATCATGTCTGGCAATCACACACACAAGGAGCGACGGTTTTGTTCTGCAACCGTTGCACGACTGTCGCAGGACGCAGTAAGTGAGACAGTTCAGAATTATCAAGATAAAGTACTATAATCTATGTATTCGTGTATTGTAACAGTTTGTGAGCAAATCTATTTATTGAATGAAATCATTTTAATCGTTTTATAAGACACCTAAATTAAAGAAAAATAAAGGTATTCTAATATATTTACGATGTTGCTGTTCTTCCCAAATAAACAGCTGCAGCCTTGCCTTCCTTTTCAAGTAAACAGTAATTTTTGTTAGTATTCGCACAATTACAATGTCTTACATAACATTTAAAATTATTTGTAATTTCACTTTTGTTTATTTTTCCTTCCAAATCAATCAATGAACAAAAGTGTTTAATAAAACTCAAACTATTATTTGATTGTTCGCTTGCCATGGTTTTTTTTTACCCAAATTGATTGGTTCATATTAGACAATTTTAAGGTTGCCTCAAACAGAGTGAGAAAAGATTAAAGAAGTTTATTGTATTTATTACTCAATGCTATTGTAATTCAGAAACATTTTGTTGTAGTTTTTAATGTTAAATATCTTTGATACTACTTTGGGAATGCCATTATTCATTCTAAACCTAGCAATGTTTGTACTTTTATAAATATTTTTCAATGATTTTCATTTGGTTGTTCTGCTTAAATATACATGTTCTGTGCATTTTGGTGGCCATGTCTTCATTTCAACTAATATTGGAGTTTGTTTTGCAGAATTTCAAAATGCATTTGATAGTATGTGGGAATATTCTAAGTTCCTATTTGCAGAGTTTATTATGTAAATGTGTTTATATTAGATACAATTGTTTCCTTTAAATAAATGTACAGTTGGTTGAAGTCACGTATGGGACAATTAAATTCCCTTGTTTCTGTAGATAGGGAATGTCTGTGGTTATGGTATGGTTATATTTTTGAAAAACAGTTAACATGTTTATGGAACGTCAAATCCACAAAATATACATTTTTCAATGAATCTGACTACCTGAACCCTTGTCAATTAGTTTAGAAATTCATTAATGTTTTGGAAATGTACTTTTGGCGAATTCGGCGTTTCATACTTGTCTATTGTGTTGGAGTAAAATTCAGACTTGTCTGTGTTTAATGTAAAGAGAAAGTCTTGAAATGTGTAATTTTGGTTGTAAATAGGAAATATGTTGTTGATTTTGGTAAAGAGGTTATGGAATGAGAACTAATATTATTATATCTATTTGTTTTGTTAAAATCTATTGTTTGGTGAATTATTTGTTGTAAAATATGGCGAGAATAAATGAGTGGGGGGTTTGGCCTGTATGTAGACGTAGTTGGGTGTTATTTTGTTTCAATATAGTTGTTCAATTCAAAATCAACATCATGGAAATTTTGTGGTTAAACACAATTTTTTTTAAAATAAAGACCTTTAACAATGTATTGTCACTTGAAAATGTAAAAAAAAACTATTTTAAAATAATTTTAATTATTTATAGATATAAATGAGAGGTCTCATCACAAAATGAGTCGCATTGTAAGTGAGATAAAATTGAGATAATTGAAATTAAGTCTGAAGTTAAGTTTTTGAGAAATTTAGTTTTGGTCAATTATGAGTACTATGGTACTTATATTTCATTTTTTTAGGTCAGTTTTCCTGCAGGAAAGTGTCCTTCATGCAGATTTTCTGAAATTTATAGTCTTTTCAATGGCTTTATGGTTGAATTTCTCAAAACCATGTTTCCATACATGAAAACTTCAAATGCTCATATCTCTGGATCTACTTATCCAATGAATATCATTTAAAGTATATATTATAGCTTATATTGTGCTTTATTAGAAAGTACCAATACAACCAAAACCAATTTTGTTGCGAGACCTCACAAATAATACAAGTACCCATTGCAATAAAAAATAAGAAGTATGTAAGTTATGATTGTGAATGTTGAAAAGAGTATGCAAATAACATTTTCCGTGAAGTTTACACTGTTGAATATTTAAAAATTATGAAACCAACAAACTTTCAAATGCTGAAAATATTTTGTTTATCATTCATTCGTTCATTCATTCATTCATTCATTCATTCATTCATTCATTCATTCATTCATTCATTTTATTAATTAATTCATTCATTCATTCTTTAATTTATTCATTCCCCTTTGGGGAGTTCATTTCCATTAGATATTAATAGGCCTTTAGGCCCTTATATCTTGTTTCAGACATTCTGTGTTGCTAAGAAATCTATTCTTAGATTTTAATATAAATAAATATAGCTAATTTTAACCTTTTTTATAAGATTAACATTAGACACTAATAATCTTAATTTATCGATATTTGGTACACATATGATAAAAATCACCCTCCATTGGCAAAAATCACATAAACATGTAAAGAATTATTTAATTTACTACTACATGTAATATTAAATTATCAAAGACAAGTTACTTGCAGTATCTAACAAGTTCATTATATAAACATTTTTTATCATTGTTCAGGTGACAATACACTGTTATCATACATTATGTTTTTCTGATTTGAAGATTACAAAATTTGAGTGTTTTCTTTCCTTGCTTCTGGCATTCCCATTATTTAGTTATGCATCAGTCTTTAAGAAGATCAAACTTATAAGCAGAGTAACTCTTCTTCAGAGAATAAAAACATCTTCTAGGTTTTATTTGTTTGCACAATCTAACACATAATTGTCATTAGATTTTTCTATATATTTTGCTACCTTGTTTCTTTCATAGAAAGTTTTGTTATTTTGTTATATGTGTGTACTTTTTATTTATAAAACTTATATAGCCTAGATGTTATAATAAATACCAGCTAGTAATACTGCACAAATTCTTACTGTATTATAACTTGTTAGAAATTCAATATTTCGACCTTAGTCATGCCATCATCAGAAGGAATACACTTACAAAGAAATAATATACAATGGAACCTCGATTTTACATACCTCAATTTTATGAACCCTCAATTTTACCTACTTCTAAATTTAACTGAAAATGGAAAAGTATCAAGCTTTAAACATAAATTTTCTAATAGGACATGGTGTTAAAAATGTGTTTAGATTTACCAATATTTATAGGTCGTTGTATAGTTAAAATCGTCTAGGCCTACACAATAATGTGGAAAAAAAATACCGGTTATGAACAAACTTATTAAAATACCAAAACACAATTTTACAAATCCTGTGATTTACATACCCCTTCTTGTTACAGTATGTAAAATCGAGGTTCTACTGTAGAAGAAGAATGTTGTAATATATATTAAAGGTATACTAGCCTATAAAATATATTTAACCGAGTCAGTGACCTTTTATAAGTAAAATCACCCAGGTTTCAGATCCATTCATTTGTATACCTTGGGGCCCTATTTTATTGTTATGTTGCACCCTATATCTGCCCCATATTATATTCAATAGAGTTTTGTTAACTTGTATTTACATAACGAACTCATAACTATACAAAAGTGTGTACTCTTCGCATTTCGAAATACTCTAGTACACACAGAACTTTATTTACAAAACGCATTGATAGCTACAGAAATTGTACTCTTTTCACTTTCAATCCTAGAAACTCGCTATTAAATAACGCTTGACGGTAATACGAGCGTGTTTTATTATTAATATCATTTATGTCCATAGAACCATTTTTAATGTGTTATTCGATTTCTGTTAACATTTAAACCAAATTCAATTTCAAGAAAAGTAAGTAAATGTCAAGTAACAGCAGATGGAGTGGATATTATTGATAATGTTGATATCTTGTTAAAATAAACCGAAAGCCGACAAGCAATGTAACGCTCAGTCCAGACTACACAATTTTCTTTGACAAAAAACGGATAGGCCTATGCCTATATATGGTCATGATGACATCACATCATCTCCATACATGGATATGTCCTTACCATATATAGGTTTTTGTTAAGGAAAATGTGTTTGTCTGGACACAGCCTAACACTTTTCATATTTTTCAGCGTAAAGACCATAGTCAACATTAAATTTATATCGTTCGAAATCGATCCATTTAAAGATGTCTTGTTACATACAAAATGACAACAAATATTTTGAAAATAACTTGCGTATGCATATTTGGAATATTTTTGCAGGCCTAAAAATGACTTCAAAATTAGGATATTAAAATATTTATCCGTAATTATGCAATGCTGTTTATTATGCTAACCAAAAAAATCAGTCTCATCAATGGGTTGGAAAATTCTATTTTTTTTTTAGTGTAAAACGTTTTTTAAACAATTTTAAAAACTAATTTCTATTTTCAAGTTCTTTGATACTATTTCACTATGAGAATGATGAGCAAGTTAATTTCGAAATTAATTTTGATGATTCTTTAATCATTCAAATGTGACAAATGTTGGAGTGACGTAGAAAATGGGCCTAAAACATTGTATTGACAATTGAAATTTAGGCCTGATTTGTTATTGACATTGTAGTGCCAAGGATTTATATATCTGCAAGTATAGCGATAGTTATATTTTTTGGATAGCATAATAAGTAGGCCTAATGTTGCAAAATTAGGGGAAAATATTTTGATACCCTAATTTTAGTCTACCTTTGGTAGAAAAATAAAAATATTGATGTTGAAAAGAATACAGTAATCTTTCAAAGTGGCAAACTTTTATCAAATTTTAAGGAAATGTGTCCTATTTTAATGCACTCATTTATGTTAACGCTCAGAACTGAGGTCTCGTATGCCTATAAAACATAAGCAGGTCGTTTTCAAAATTATTCTTCACGATTTGTTGTCGTTTTCAAGTGACAAAACGTCGTTAATCTGATATATGAATAATAATTAACAGGGCTAAGATTATCTACTACTAGTATTTTTTGATATGCGTAAAAAATATAATATGTTATTGCTGTACCATTGTGTGTGCATGTGCTTTTTGTTTGGTATCGTGACCACTTGAAGCCTACTGGTGACAAGTTTTAAAAATACGTTTGCGAAGAACCTCAATAATTCATTTTATATTGACATTGTATTCTGTTTTTTTTCTTTTATAAACATGTTTTAATTTTTAACTCATTAATTTTATTAATTTTGTATAGAAATTGTGCGACTTAACTTAATTGCAATTTATGTTAATTATATGTTTAGATTTGATGTTATAGTAGAAAGCGTAATTTAAGTTGTAACAGTGAGGAAGCGAGAATGTTACCATTGATGTGTTAAAAATAAAAAAAAATTAAAACGATTACAAAAACTGACGTTATGTTTTCTATGTCGTATTAAACTTAGACTATGCCTTAGACCTATTACGATACTGCTGTTTAGTGAAGTAGAAAGTATAAATATAAAATTCTCATTCCTCTTTATTATTTTTACATGCATTTGCAGAAAACCGGGCCTAACTCTTAATCAACTAAATTACGGAAAGATACATGTGATTTTATTTATTGAACAATTTCGGTGTTATTAGACGTATTTCCAGTGGGTCCTCCTTGTGGTGATTCAGTAGGCTATACCAGAAGACAATCCCCATTTTTCTGAAGATGTAGGCCTACTGCGTTCTTTAATGTACCGCACAATCATGTTGCACTCGGTACCAACGGCTTGACGTCCTATCCGGCGATGGTACATACTTAACCCCCACTAAAATTGACCCGATTTTTTCTTGGTTTTAATGGCAAAGGACAGATAAAAATAAATTCATAATGGTGGTATATAGAGAATCCCAGAGTTGAAGTCGGACCAGTTATTGCAAGCAGGTTTTTTTTTTGTTTTTTTTGTTTTGCTTGTCAACCAAAATTGGGGGTTTAAGCCCTCTAAATTGCAGTCCTCGATGCGCCCCTGTTAACCTCTCAGCCGAACATTATTTTGAGCGTCCAGGCGAAGCATGGTCGTGGCGATGTTCGAATTGCAAAACACAGTGAGTACCAGTTTATCCGAGTGAGTACGTGATGTTTCTGTTACGAGGCCGGAAGCTGTCAAAGTATAAGTCGGGACTTTTAATTACTGTGAAATGAAGGAAATCAAAGTAGAAAATATCTGTTGATGACTTGCTTGTGACGTTCAGCTTAAATAAAGTAACAAAAGTGATTGCTTCCTTAATAAGACCTGATTAATTAAGGCCTAGGGCCTACGTGTACACAGAAGGTCACAGATTGACGAATTTATGGGGAATCAGAAAAGAAAAATATCAACTATTTTACTGTATCCCAATTGTAATATAGTAACATGAACTGTAACCAACCCTAGACCCCTGGAACCGAAATATAATCGCCTAGCTTGGATCAATGCCTAATTAACAATTAAGAACATCAGTTAACTTTCGCATGAATTACGTTATTCATCGTTTCGAACCCTTGTTTAAATAATTCATTCATTGAATTGTACTTCATAATAGAGTACCTTAACTTGGAGGTCAAAAGAAGGTAAATAAAATTGAAGTTTTTAACAAGCCTGAGGTAGGCCTATTGGAAATGGATGCCCTACTTTGGGGTTGACCTACACAGAGTATGGATATAGGCCCACTGCAAATCAAGAAATGAAAAACACGTCATCGTTTTTTATTCAATATTTCGACATTGATTTTGCCATCATCATGAATGATATCAAAATTACATAATCGCAATCGAAATTTGTATAGGAGCCTAACATTCTGTTTTAGTTAGGTTTGGCTAGGCGTCAAGATTTACCTGTAAAGTGAGAGCGCATCCATTGGCCGAGCGGGTATATTTTGGTATGGATATAAATGTATATTTTGCTATGGATGTAAATGTTTGAACTAAAAGATGTAAAATTGATTAAATCAACCAGGCTTTTGAGCTTTTGTAGGTCTATAAATATATAATTGTATTTCAAGGACTCAATTCACAACCCAAAAATCCGACCCTTTTTCTACTAGCTTCGTAAGTATAAAACTAGGCTAAGTGTAATTTATTTATATGTAGGCCTAAGTCAAGACAAATTCTATAGGCATATCAGGTGTAAATAAAAATGCGAACCCGGACGAACAAAATATGCCATGGTGTAAATAGTCAATATAATGCCTATTTTCACAATTTGGTTGAAATCAACGACAAAAAGGCCTATGTAATATAGGCCTAATTCTAATTTGAATGAAATTGATGAACCATTTTAAGGCATTATAATTTAAGTCAGGTGCAATTTAATTTTGTCAAGTTCTGGTTCACTTACTCCAATCTGAAAAGTGTTCTGGTATTGGATATGATTTAACACCATACGGCACTATATTACTATATAAGACTTATGGATTTCACCAACACAAAACAAATGTCAAAAATAAAGCGACTGTTATTACCAACGTCAAAATACTGTACAGTACAGCTAATCAATTGGTTTCAGCTTTAAATACACAAAAGAGACTTTTCGTACCAAGCTCGAACGCTCTCATCTCCCCGTCATTCATTTCAGTCCTCTTATTTTGCCTTTGTCCATATTCGTCCAACCCTACATAACGTTAATACATTAGCATATGAATACATGGTAAATAATTCTATAGAGAAAACACCTTGTATGGAAACTTGCTTTCTGACTCACCGGGCAGATCGCGGGTTTAATATCATAACAGTATTGGTATAGATGGTGGTATAGTTTATTCAGAATGGTAGTGGGTTCCACTAATTTCATATATATCATGCTTGTCCAAACTTTGCCGCTTTAAAGTTACCGAAACATCAATAGCTGATATTCGAGTTTACCATAGTAATCTTACCTCGCCGAATTTAAAATACACATTTATTTTGATGTCTTTTATATAGCCCATAGTTGAAGGACTTAAGGAAGTTCATGTGGTCGACGATTGTCAATTGGTGATTTGCGGTAAGTGGTTATAAAAGTTGACAACACTCTCCGGTGCTCGTCGTGTGCTCAACCGTGGAGCTATGGCTCAACCATACGTCACACTCTGATCGTCTGCTGAGCGTAACGGTTTACAGTCAGATAGTTCTTGGAGATCACATAGTAAACAACTAAAGTTGAGTTCGTACTCAAGTTGGATTTTATAACTTTTAAAGAATCGTTGCTTAGTTACTTTTGAACATCAAAAAGACAATTTATTTTTGGAATATACTTTTGAATTACATGAAAGGTAGGTAAGTCAAATTTGTTAGGTTTTCAGGGCGCACCGAGGGGATGGGGATGCAATGGGTGCGTACGAACCCCCACCCCAAATGACAAAAGATCCACTTTTCCAGTGAGAAATGATGAAACCCCAACACACAAAAGACAGAAATTGACGCACAGTGTGTCTAAGGCGCATGAAATCGCGACAAGTTGGGGCAAACGTCTTTTTTTTTGCCAACTCGAAAATGGTAAATGAAGTCCAGATTTACGCCAAACGCACCTCCCCATCCGAAATCCTGGGTACGGGCCTGGTTTTTATTTCATAAATGATTGCCACATTATTAGTAAAGTTTGGATCGATAGTGCTGCTCATTACTCATCTTTAATATTGATCGACAGAGATACCGGTAAATCAGCTGATAAATAGCCTATGGCAAAATTGTATATTATATTGAAACAATATCCGCATGATAGACTTAAATTAGGCCTATATGTACTGTAGAAGGATGATCGGGATTTCGTCTTCAGTAAAAGAAGGATAAAAAAACAGTTTCTTCGATTTGTATACAGGGATATTTTACAGAATAATAATAATAATATGCCATTAGCGTATTTGAAATGTTTGGTAGGCCACTACTCAATGTGAGTGTACATATCTTCCAATCGACTAGTTTAAGTTTATCAAACCATCAACTCCATGGTCTACTTGTGTGATTTCTATAAGTTCACTGACCATGTATGACGTACTTTTTCTATTATTTTCTAACAATAAGTGATCGGTAGGAAAAGACGATCGACCTTGGAATATTCCTGCTCGTGTACAGTAAATTCTTCAATATATACTCTAGACATTTCGTTTGCCTATTTCAAATATGATTTTAGTAAGCCTATTAGTGTACAGGGTATGTTGTTACAGTAGGCCAATTCAGTTACGACTGCGGTTTAATAATTTAGACACTCAATCACAATTATCTGTCATTATTCATCATCATCGTTATTGTCATCATCATGTCATCATCATCATCATCATCATCATCATCATCATCGTTATCGTCGTCGTCATCATCATCATCACCATCATCATCATCATCATCATCATCATCATTATCATCATCATCGTCATCGTCATCATCATCAACCTCATCATCATCATCGTCGTCTTCATCATCATCATCGTCATTGTCATCATCTTCATCATCATTATCATTATCATCTTCATCATCATCATCATCATCGTCATTGTCATCATCCTCATCATCATCATCATCAACATCATCATCATCATCATTGCCATTATCATCATCATCATCATCATCATCATCGTTATCATAATCGTCATCATTAGTAGTAGCAGCAGCTAGCAGCACTTCACTCCAGGTCAGCAAAAAGTGAATGCACTATGGACTTCTTTGCGCTTACGTTGTCCATTAACTTTCAACATTTACCATAGGCTCAACGTTTATTTAAGTTTTTTATATGATCCATGGTTTATACAGCAATATGCATATACAGTACAGTATGATGGTTTTAATATTTAGCTAAGTTTATTATTGAACACGGATTATTAACGATGCTACTAACCCATGCTATTGATCTGTTTGCAGTTGCCATTTGCATAAGCAAATTAAAAGAAGACAAGGTTTTCGTATCTAACATAAAAAAATCTCTATTCTGCAGGCAGGAACCATGATGTCATTAGGTCACTGTTCATACAAAAATTAATAAACTATAGAATATAGTTGAAAGAGAAATCCATGCATTAAAAAACATCTATCGCTTCCCGATGCAAGCATAAAAAATCAAACCACTAACAATGGTACAATGGTATGGTATAAAATGGTACTGGTGGTGAAATTCCCACCAGGAAAGAGAAAGTTGACTATGAATTGACACGTATAAAATTTTCACGAGCATTAAACTGTAAAATCGAAATATTTTGGGTTCGAATCCCAGGGGCGCAGCCAGGATGGAATGAAAGGGGGGAGTCAGGAGGGGTGGCGCCAGGATTTGCCAGGCGGGGCGGGGCATGGTCCCAACTCGGGAGGACCGGGTGGGCGTGGTCGCCGGTTTGGTTTTGATGAGCAAAAAAAAAAACATCATTTCCTCGTTTTATTATTGGAATAGGCCTAGATTATGCGAAGTTGAGTTTCAGTCTGCATTATTAACGATGGCTGGTTTACAATTCATGCTATACTA
>JAOTQE010097511.1:0-14166 GCA_025631205.1 Nesometra sesokonis
ACCAAAAAAAAAAAAAAATAGAAAAAAATAGTAAAAGATTTATACTTACAGTATTGCATGAACTGTAAGCCAGCCATCGTTAATAATCCGATGTCTGAAAACTCAGTCCTGACAGGAAATTAAACAGAAATGTCAATTATGAATATCTAGAGATGCTACATTTTCACTTCAACACATCATGACGCTGGGGGTAGTGTTTGTTACCTCAATTGTGTTGACCAGTTAATGTGACCATTTGAAAATGTTCATTTTCCAAAGATACCAATCTTAGTCATGTGGGACGTGCACGTGTGGTTCGGTTTTATCTTTACTTTCAATACAGTCATGCCTTAATTGCATTAAAATTTTAAATTTCAAAAAGCATTTACACAATTTAAAAGAGCATCATTTCCGATTATGTGCCACATTTTTAAAATATTTGCATCATCCCAGCACCTTGCCCATGAACCTTCAAACAACTTGGTCTACTAGAGGGGCCACTCATAAAACGACTCAACCCGAAGAGCTTTACACAAGGGCTCGGACTCAACTACTGTATGACGATGTGTCATCTACGAACATATTGCTATAGAGATAAATTTCTCGGGTTCGGATATGTTTGATCGCGTTAAATCAGCTTATCAAATAGGCTACAATTTCAAAAAGCATTTACACAATTTAAAAGAGCATCATTTCCGATTATGTGCCACATTTTTAAAATATTTGCATCATCCCAGCACCTTGCCCATGAACCTTCAAACAACTTGGTCTACTAGAGGGGCCACTCATAAAACGACTCAACCCGAAGAGCTTTACACAAGGGCTCGGACTCAACTACTGTATGACGATGTGTCATCTACGAACATATTGCTATAGAGATAAATTTCTCGGTTCGGATATGTTTGATCGCGTTAAATCAGCTTATCAAATACTGTAGTGCTTGTTCGGTGAACTTCCAAACCTTGCATGTTTCTTTCTTTCCAGTATTCGCTTCCCGGTCCACTGCCCGCTGTGTGGTTATTACAGACTGGACTTCAAAACCAAGACAGGCTGATCTGGAAAACGGGACAAATGGACTTTAATTTGAATTGTCTGTAAGCATGTAAAATAACGCAAATGCTCCCTGGACCCATCTGCCACTGGACCCAATGGGGTCCTCGGCGGTCCAATTTCCCCCAGCTTCGCGCTTCGCTCACAAGTCTGACCCCCCCCCCACACCCCTCCCCTGTCATTCTATCCTGGCTGCTCCCTGAAAACTATAAATAAACCGGACGATATGAAGAAACCTAACATGGAATCCGTTTGCTGCAAGGGCCAAACTTTGTGAAAAACCACACACATAGGCTATACTATGTCTGACTTTTCACACGGCATTTCAACGTAAATGGCCTCTCAAATCTTTAGAAGACATCCTATAGCCTATTTACAGTAATTTAATTAGAATTTCCCTGATTAGACATTTATTTCTTCCATATTAACAACAAAATATTAAAAAAGTATATACAAAGTTTACAATTAAAAATGAACAAGTTGGTTGTAACATTATTTTATAAACAAGAAACAATTTAATTAAAAGTTATAAGTTTTTAAGATTATTGTATTGGTTCAATTAGATTTTCCGCCATTCGGATTTTGTACAAAAAAAATGTATTCATTGTAGGCCTACCATAGCGAAATTTAACAGAATAACCAATTATAGAAGGTAGTGTAGGTCTACAAGAAATCTAAATTTTAAGTCAAAGGTGTCCGCATCCGCTGAAGAGAGGTACTACACTAATTAGATCGGAACAAACAGGCTTTTGAGTGGGGCAAGATTTTTGCCCCTAAAATCAGATAAAATTCCCCACATCCAAATTTCAACCTAGTTTCTTTTATTTGTTTGTGATCGAAAATTAAGAACACGCCCACCTCGTTCGGAAATAGTTCCTTCCACTCTGAAACAGTGGCGGCGCCAGGATTTCCCAGACAGCAGGGCAATTCCCCCGACAGGGGGACACGGGTCCCCCGACGAGTTGGCCGAGCTTGAATTTGAGGTGGGCGTGTCCCCGATTTTCAGTCTGAAGAGCAAAAAAAAAAAAAAAACAAAAAAACGTTATTTCCCGTGTTTTGCGTGGTTTTTAGCCCGTTTTGGTGCTTGGGGCTTCGTTTGTCTCTTGCATTGCCCTACAAAGCCCCGACAAAACCTTAATTTTCTCCCCGACGGGGGGGGGCCAAAGGTACCCCGACGGGGGGGTTGTAGCCCTGCCTAGCCCCCCCCCCCCCCATAGCGCCGCCACTGCTCTGAAACCTGGATCCGCCCAGATGTCTGTTTGGGAGATGCCCGCTAATGTGAGATCGCTTCACAAGGGTTGACTTTAAAAAAGGAACACAAATACATACGATTTATTCCAAATAATTTATTAACTATCTCAATCATTATTTTTGCATTAAGCACATTTATTATTACAAGACTGCTCTCTCACGAGTCATTTTGCCTTAAAGCTGAATGGAATTTTCATAATTAAATACTGTATTAAAAGTAGTAACATCCTTTTGTAGGTCAACTAACGCAGTTAGAATTAGGGGACCATGTCAAAATTAGTGTACTGCAGCTGCAGTAATCTATTGCATTTAAGACGCTGCAGTGTCACCGAGTCTCTTGATAACTGTAGTCACACAATGTCACATCTAAACATGTTTATTTCAGTACAGTAATTCTCTTTCAGATACTTAACTAATACTGAATTACTGCAATAACTACAGCAGGATAATTTTGTCATGGTTCCTATTAAACATTAAACATTTTTTAACAAACAAATATTCATGTTGACAAAGCTCGACCCAAACATCTTTTTTAGAGTCAATAAATAACTAATTTCAAAATATCCTGAAATTTAAAATTACAGTGAAAATTATAATAAATGCATAAAATAATACTGAAATTAGGCATTAATAATTTAATTACAGAAAACACAGAATAGGGTCTAAGGAAAAAAAACTAATGATAAAATTAGTGTTTGCAATGACAGACTCAGCAGAGCTGGATATTGGGGCGAAATGACCTGGTGTTAACAAGAAAAACACTGATTGTACAATACTAAGTGTCTAGGTCTGGGTTCTCCCAGTACATTAGAGAGACATTATTCAGAATTAATTCACTGCAAATATAAGTCAGGCGCAAATAACATTCTCTCAAGACAAAGTGTGGTGGAGTGGAGCGGGGGACAGGTGGGCCTCTTGGATCCATGCCTGTGCTTGGACAACACAATGTTTTTGGTAGGCCTTAAACAATAACTTGAACACCAGATAATGAATAACACAATTTGGTTATGTAAAATTGAAACATAGATGTAGCATTTATTTTGGAATTTCCTTTTAAGTTAAACCATAAATAATATATTTGAAACCATGGAATTTTTCGAGAATAGATATTACAGCAGGCTTATTTTAACACGTTTTTTTTCTCTTCTGATTGCCTTAAACTTACACTACATCATATTGTATTAATCCTAATAGTTATATTTGTTTACTTCGTTACTTTTACTAGCTAATGACAGTGGTAGGACCATCAAAACAGGTTGTTAATTATAGTTGTTTACTTTAATGATAGACAATAAGAAAAAAAATAAATGATGGCAACTAAGAAACAAACATATAATTGAAAATGCTCTAATTAAAGGTAATATATGTTAAAGAAGCAACCGACTTAAGAGCACTAGCTTCAAAGAAACAAACATATAATTGAAAATGCTCTAATTAAAGGTAATATGTTATAGAAGTAACCGACCTAAGAGCACTGGCCTCTAAGGGCTTTTAATAATACATTCCAATCTGATAAAAAATCTTAATAATAAAAAGACCGGCTGTAACTAGAACCAATTAAATAGTAACAATTAATGTATATTAAAACCAAATATATATATGAACATTACAGCATAGCACCTTTTTGTAAAAGGGAATTTCAATATTATAAGATGCAATAATTATATTATGTGGGTCCATATCCAACTATGGCCGATCAGATATCCAGATAAGTGGTCTTATTTCGCCATAATTGTGATCCATCAGAATTTATGCCTAGACCTGTAGAAGTGTAATTTATCGTGCACTAGTATGATCGGTTGATTTGCAATGTTTTTACTGTAACTTTCTCTCTTATCAACTGGCTTAGCTGCTTATTAAGTGGATTTATTTATTTTTTTTTTTTGGCAAGGAAACAAGTTATTATACAACTGAGATGAAAAGCTCTGGTTAAAAGTATGGGTCCCAAAGTGACTGCAAAAGCACTATTTGATAAGAGGCGCAGCCCCGAAGCAAATAGTACTTTTGCAGTCACTGACGAACCCATAGTTTTAATCCAGAGCTTTTTAATCTCAGTATATATTTGTATATATAGTGGATTCACACATTCTTGTTCTTGAGTTCAGTGCAGCACTTACAATGTGGTCACAACCGGTACCAGCGCTGGGTCTCATGAGATAGCGCCATCTGGTGATGAAATTGGGACAAAATCTGTAAATAGCCTTTTACTATTTACGGATCCAGAAATAGTACTTTGGTGGTTGGATTATGTTTGATAATGTGACACTTTTTAACCAATCAGTGAACAAGGATAAATCAATTCAGTATACAAAGCCAGTTATTTCTTTGTTCTCACCCTATTTGAGCATTCACATCAAGAATTATGACAAGATGAGGCTGTTTATTCTGATGCCTGATCCGACCATAGTTCCAAATGAACCCAGCTATTAATATAAAAAGTAATGCATAATGCTTCCACTGATTTCTATGGCATCAAACCACTTCACATTCACTCAATGATTTGTGCAAACACCTATATACAATAATACAATCCCATCCATAATATTTTTAATTGATGCATGTGGAATTTTAGCCTGTCTCACAGGCCTTATGGTTGGCTTAGTCACTTTTATTGCTTTTTAGGCGCTATTGATGTTCCATACTCACTTATTCTAGAATAGCACAGACTGGTTGTGGTCATTGGTGGTGCTACATAGTTAAAAAATCAACCAGATACAAGTTGTCAAGTCTAGTCTAATGGAATTTATACCTCCCTAGGTAATCGCTTATACCCCTGGTCGAGAGGCACATAGATAAAATTTCTTGCCTAGGAATACAAACAAGCCAACAAGCATGCCTTGAGCTCCAGACCTCATGACTGGGAGTTTGAAGCACAACCGCTATGCCATGCTGCAATCATTTGGTGGATATCTACAGTTTTAATTGCATATTATAATAGCACAGTAACAATATAATTTGAAATACCATTGTATTGTTTCACAAAACCTTTTAGGTAAAAAATTATTTTAATTTTTGCTTGCATGTTTTATAATTAATAAAAAAAATGGCAATGTTATTTATGGCCCAACAATAAGGTATTAATGGACATAAAAAACATTAATGTAACAACAATTATGTTATACAATTAATTCGCAGTTTATACAGTGTTTTAATATAAATAGATTTTTTAAATCTCAGACTGATGAACACAGATTTGGTTTACTAAAATGTTTCAGTTTTTAGTTGTAAGCACATTAACATTACAGTACAGCACCTCTCTAGGTTATCTAGGTTTCTACTGTACAGTATTTGAATAAATATTTTAGTAACTAAAAAAATAAAATTTACACCATTGTTTTTTTAATGCAAGGGTATAATATTTAAAAGATAAATAGTAGGGTCATTTGCGTGAAGTTTTAGAACTGTTGATGACAATTTTTCATCTATACAAGTATTCTCACACAACTTGGGTGGAATCTAAAATAGCTTCCAATATTTTTTTTTTACTTATTATTTATGCATATCTGCAATTCAGCAAATTAAATTTTCAGCTATGAGAAAATCAGCTTACAATATAGAGACAGGACTAATTTTGCATAATTAAACATGTGGTTATTTTGTGTGATATCTTAAACAGGATAAGTCATTTCCGGTGTAAAACAGTTAAAAATACATTTCTATTGATGTAACGTATGAAAACCTATCCTTTTCATAAATTACCCTACTAAACAACAAACTATAATTTGTTTAATTGAACATAAATATGGTTTATTGAATAACAGGCAAGGAAAGACATAATCAACAATTGTAAATAATGTACATTATAAATACAATACAAATAAATAAAATTGATCTTTACATTGGTTCTACTAAACACCACTCACTATCACTCACAATGACTTACTACCCATCATAACCAGGCTTTAATAAAATAGCAATACTTTTGAAGCTGTAACATTTTTCATAGTGATGGCAATTATTTGTAATAATATTTGGTCAGGAAATTAGATAAAAACTAGAAATAAATTAGGTCATTGTATCATAGTTGAGAATCATCACAAAAATACACACACACACATGCTGCTGATACAGAAACAAGTTAACTGCAGTAGCACTGAGATGTTTCGTTATTTGTTTGATACAGTTGAACTTACACTTTGTGTACAGTACGGGACCAGAGGTCGTACATAATCTATAGGTTCTGTAAAATCCAGGTTGTGTAAGATATAGGCCTAGGCTAGGCTGCCTCTATAGTTTGGTTTATTTTGTTCAATGTTTATAATGGTAAAGCCTGGAGAAAAATTGATCTTTTGATTGTTATAAAATTACTTTAAATGATTTGTATTCATTAATTAAAACACATTATTTTATGTTTGGTTACTGTATTAGAATGTTGAGAATGAAATAAAGTTTTGAAAACAAAAATATTTTTTTTCCCAAAATTTATTTTAGTCAAAATACTTTGTGATGATAAAAATTGATGACGTCATCAATCATTTTATGCATATACGATAAATCCAGGGAACATAAAATTAGGGTACGTAAATTGTAGGTTTCACTGTATTTCATTTTCTATGCACTGTTTGGTATTAAAAATGTTCTTAAATAAAGAGTGTCAGCTAGACTTGCATTTATAATTGATAATTTAAATATATTATTATTTTTTTTTTAAATTCAGCTAGGAGTGGTATTAATTCATTGCAAGTGGTAGCGAGTAGTTTAAACACGGTAGTAAGTAGTTAAACATAGTAGCGGGTGGTGTTAAGTATGACCTTTTTTGCATTACTACATTCATTTTACATCCTCTGTATCTTCTTCTTTAATACTAAGTGCACTTGGGCTATCACCGGATAAAACTTCTTCAGTTACTACATCTGTTGGTATTTCAGTTTTTGGTTCATCTAGTAAGTCAGTTTCTTCTTTGCTATCAGTAATTGGGCTTGTGGTTCCTTCTGCTGTTCCACTTTCTATGTTCTCGTTTTGCTCTTCATTACCTATCTCTTCCACTGGCCGTTGTTCCTGTTCAGATTCTGAGCCCAAAGCTCTCTCCTCAGTTACTTGAAGAGCTGGCGAAGACCCTAGAAATAAATTTAATACAAATAACTTTGCAAAATAAAATAAATTTACAATAGTACATTAAATAGTCAAGTAGATTCAAGATTCAAAATATTTATTGCTACTGAAGCCAGCTACAGGCTATTATCCGCTTAAAATTACAACAGTACTCAAGAAAATACTTAACAATAAATATATACAGTGTAATTGTAGGCCTAAATATATACAGTGTAATTCTAAATGTAAAGGCGGGGATAGGGTGTTAATGATTAAAGAGAGCAAGTTTTATGTCTTTAACGGAAATTTCAGAAGGGTCAAGAGCAAGGTCATAAGATAGTCGAAGGGAATAGGGTAAAAAGGAGGATTTAAAACGGGTAATAATAATAATAATAATAATTCGATTTTTATATAGCGCCTTACACTATAGTGGAAGAAAGCTCAAACTGCGATGGTCACGAAGGACAGAAGAACAGGCGCGACGTTTGGGGAGACTGGAGTGCAAAGGGTGGTGAATGGTATGGGCAATTTTGGAAATAGTAGAGAGCAAAAAGAATTTTTGTCTAGATTCAAAATTGGTGATCTTAAAATGAGTGAAAATCACGTGATAATTAGAAGACGAGGCAGAAGAGTCAAGTATTTTGGCAAAAAGAATTTCAATACAACTAAAGTAGTACATTTCGGATTTAGGCAGCTTGTATAGAGGAAATTCAACAGCAGATTAAATGTCACATCCTGAAATATAAAATTACATTCAGAAACAAGATGACAATGTTGGATTTAAGTTTGTATAATACAGGCTCATTTAAATTGTTGTTGATGTGTGTGCATTCTACCAAAAAGATAAGATATCATTTAAACTTACAGATACAGTAGAATTAAAATTAAAATTATATACCATATTAGCTTTGTTATAAAATAAGAATAAAGAAGTAAAATACTAGTTTTTGACTTGAAAGATGTATTGCCACCTGAAAAATGACAACAAATTGATTTTGATCATAACTTGCTCATTTTGAAGTAGTAAGGCCATGACACCAGAAATTGGGATATTAAAAAAAAAATGTTACTTTGCAAAATTATATATGCTAAAACTAAAACTAAGCAAAAAACCCATTAAAAGGTTGGCAATGGAAGCCTCTAACTATTTGGTCATATTTCTGTGTAAAATTAAATTTTATATACACTAATTAATTTTTATTCCCACATTCTTAACAATGATTTTATTTTAATATAATCAATTTCAAAATTAATTGTGATGTTTTATTTTAGGTCATTTTCAAGTGACAATACATCTTTGAAACTAATTATTTAATCATAAAACATGTTAACAAAATTATTTACTCAATCCAAATAGAATTATGTACATTAGATTAATTGATTATAATTAAACAATTATTATCTTACCAGGATCATTGAGTAAGGTGACTTCAGGAAGTTTTGGAGCATTTTTACGTTGCTTCCTTGCTTCATTCAGAAAATTACAATAAGCACACCTAAAAGCTATGAAAGTTTTTTAAAAATGTAGTAATATAGTAATGCTAAAAAAAAAGTGTTATAAAAGATGATTGTACTATATATTGCAATGTTAAAAATAGCAATTTCCAAGAATGTCAATTTTAAGTTAATAACCTAACATACAACAATATCCAAACAAGATTTTCATATTATTACTGTATATTAATCAAGTGTAATAACCCTTTCTCAGAAACTAAATTATATCAATATTATTAACATTGTCTATAAAACGAAAAAAAATCAGCAATCATAAAGAGGATAATTGTCCCTTAAAATGCCCCTGAGGCCATTTCCGGACATCTAAAGACCAAAATTTCCCGGGGAACAGTAGTCCTCACCTCCTAAAACCTTAATTCTAACAGGCCTCCCTTTTCCAAAAGTTTGCATCCGTCAATTCTTACTGTGGAGAGAATAGCCCGTGCAACATCTGTAGGATACGATCTAAAAACTAATAGCTTTAGCAACAGGGAAATGTCAAATAATCTAGCCTACCCTAAAAGAATTCAATCACTTTAAAATTGTGTCTACTCGAAAACAGATCTGAAGAGGTATGCAGAAAATTAACCATGTTTATTATTTAAAAAATAATAATAATATTTAAAAAATAATAAACAGGTAAATTTCAAACCAACTAAGTTTTTAGGAAGATTTTGGAAGGAATTCCCTGTTTAGTAATTTAGTAATAACCATGTAATCATTGAATTTTTTGTTCTATTCAACACGGCTCTGCGGTATTGAATAGAACAACCCAATTTTCAACTTATTTAGGGGTCGTCCATTATTTTCATCATTTTTCAAAAGAGTGCAAAACATACTCTTTTTCGGAACCCCCTCCCCCTCCTTAAAGAATACAAAATAAAATGACAGATTTTTTTTTTATACTGTTTAATGACACAAAACATTCAAAACCCAGTTTATTTGATATCTTTTATAACAACTGAATCTAATACTATACATGCAAATAAGGTTTTTAAGACTATAAAAGTGATAAATGGATTGTCCATAACATTTTAAAAATCATAATTTTTTTTATTTCAAAAGTGTACATCCATCAAAACCCCTCCCCCCGCGTATGTTTTGTACTCTTGTGAAAACGATGAAAATTATGGATGACCCCTTATATTCCTATCATATTAAAACCTACTGCTTATTGTACCACCACATCAAAATATCACATGTTAGTTAAATAAACTAAATTCAGGTGCTAATTTAATGATACACATACATCACAGAAGGAAGTACTGTATTTACTGGACATTCATAATAACAAGATATAATTTGTTTTGCCTCCGATGTGTAAATGTACCGAATACAGTGTGAATACTTGTGAAAAAAAATCGCAAGTTGTTCTCGGGTGGGAACCCACAACCTCCAGTAACTAGCCTGGCATCCACCAGACAAGGAAGCTTGCAGTGGAAACTGCAATGTTTGTAATAAATAACAAGATACTTACAGAGATATTCAAATTCCTCTTTGAGAGCCATCCCATTGTGCGAATGACATTGCCTACAAATCAGCGCATACCTATTTTCAGGACCATCGCCAACTAGAAAATCCATTAATTTATCAACAGTGCCACGTTGTTGTGGTAAGATAGGTCTAGGTGTAACAGGTCTTCCTATGAATGAAAATAAAGAAAGATAGTTGTATAATATTGAATGCCTTTGATGGGGATACCAAAAAAACACTGTAAAGCTGTGACAAAATATCCACCAAAGATGATTTCAATAGCCACAACAAATGTGAGGTGTCGTGACAAAATGAGTTTTGGTTTTCTGTACAACACAACTCATTTTATGGTGACACCTCACAAATGTCAGTGTAAGACCACTTGTCTTGATTACTGAGAGCGCCAAACTAGTACACACAGACAGTACAGGTTTCACCACAGTATTAGTTATCAATTATAACTTTATTGAAACACTGCACCAATCTGTTGACTAAAAATAAAATAAGCAAAAATATAAATAAAAGTTTAATCAAATATGAATAAATAGTGTAGTATAATTAGTAAGAGTGTATAGGGTAACATAACCCAATATTGTGTGACTATTATGAGTTATTATAATAGCAATTCATCAGTAAGAATTACAATTAACAATGGTAAATTATATATCGTACATAAAACTGAATCATTGTATATTAGACTTTAGATAAAATTACATTTACATTCACAATTTAGTTAACCATAACAAATAAACTCACTGGTACTAATTAATTGGCGCCCTCAGTAATCAAGACAAGTGGTCTTACAGTGAATAATTTATGACGTAATGTAACTGAGCACTAGAACATCAATATGCAACACATACATATATCATCAGACGTATATCAGCATCAATACCAAACATCGTATGTACACGATAACAATGAGCAGCACATCTTCATTGTTCGACTAACAAACTGCTACCTTTTTTACTTTTACTTTATTGCCACAAAATAGAAAACAAATTACAATTACAATTAAACCAAGCGCATAAACAACAACAAGCTAACAAGAGAGGGCGGATAACTAAGTGCTAATAAGTTGAGGGCGTTAACAAAGTAATTATCTTAAAGGAATTACAGTCGGTGTCCCCTAAAAAAGACATTCAGTATTATAATTATTATTAAAATAGTTTACTTGGAAGTTTGAAAACATTAAACAACAATTTGTGTAGCTTTATGATTAGACTTGCTCCATGTCTGTATTATATTTATTTTAAGTTTTTAATGAAGTGCGGCACCAACAGATGATACAGTTTTATTGGTGTGAGGTTTGTTGTTAATATACAGACTTGTACAACAGTGAATGATCGTGGGTTGAGAATGAAAAGTACCTTTATTTGACCAAACTATATGTTACTAACACTGACTTACTTGGTGGATATTGTTGTGGCGTATTTGGCATCAGTGCCGGCATTGGTCCTTGGGGTCTACCACGTCCCATACCGGGAGGTCCTCCACTAGGAGGTACCATTGGCCTTCCTATTTGAGCTGGTGTGTTTGTTCTTTGCCTCAAAGCTGTAGCTACAGGGAAAATATAAAAACAAATTACAGTGGCAGGTAACACTTGGTAAGAAGTGTATTTAAAGTAAAACAAGACAACACCAATGTGTTGTGTTGGCACATTGTCATAGCAAATAGTGAATGCAATCTACAGTAGCCATTTGGAAGAAACACACTGTGACTTACAACACTCACAGGCAGGGAATAACTTGGTAGCAAAGTATATTGCTAATGTATAGAAATGTATACTACGTAATAAGTTGAGACTACAAACCTGGTCTTGGAGGGCCTACAGCTACCACTGGCGGCGGGGTTGGCGGTGGCCTTGATGATGGATCAAACCGTTCAAGAATCTCTTTTGCTTTTTTGTAACTTTCTGTCTCTTTCACATCTTCTAGCTATATAAATGTAAAATATAATTCAGTTTGGAGTTAACTTAGTTTGTATGTTCACTGATAAGACATATGAGAATTAATATAGAATTATATTTGTTATAAACAGCGGCGCAGATGTGGGGGAAAATATATTTGTGTGGAAATGGTTCTCCACATTTCTGTGAATACATTAGCACAAATATTTGTTACAACTTACAATTTTTTTCTTCTTATCTCTTAGGTCTTCGAGAGCAATATCTGTAGATGAGAAAAAAAAATTATCAGTATACTTATTATCCAACATACAGTATTTACAACACATCTGTATATTTAAGCTATTTGATACGTTTTTTTATAGGTCACATGCCATTCATTCAAAATAACTATTTCATGAAAATGTTACTAATGCATGGTAACAGAATACAGTTATCAAAAAGTCAAAGGCAACAGCTAGATGTCCGTGATGTTTACTAGTGTCATCGAGTCTACGTTCTAGCCTATATTTATATGAGATTTGAGTAGGCTAGTCTAGGCCCACAGTAGTAGGTGAAATGGAAAAAAAAATACTGGATAAACACAACAAGCAATCACCTTTTTTTTTAATTTGATTTATAAAGTGTAGAGCACCAATGATAATCCACAAAATTCCGAAGTGGACTTATTTCCAGTACATCCTTCTGGTGATTGGGCAGTACACTGGGAGACAATCTCCTTACCTTTTCGAAGTGAGCACTGCATTCTTTAACGTACACATGAGCCATGTTGTACATGGGACCAACGGCATAACATCTCATTGATGGAAATCGGACCAAGGATCTGGGAGGAGTAGAGGAACAAACAGACTGACAAACATTGCTCAAATTATAGTATGGTTCCAAATTACTTACTATTCTTTATTTTCCGTTTGATAAAATACCATTGCAGCAGTTTTCGAATTCCCCATATCCTGAAAGAAAACCGAAAAGAAATTTAAATATAATAGACAAATTGAATATACTATAAATTCATTTTATCATTTGTTTTAAAGTTTACATTAAAACGAATGATTACTTGAATATACATTTATTAAATTAAAATAGATAAGTTAAAATAACAAGATGTAGGATTTGGGTGTAATGTTAATAGAGTAAAAATAGCAATTTATCTGTATCAGTTGAAACTTAAATAAATTAAATAATATAAAATAAAAATTGTTGTAACTACTTTAAAAAGAGATTTCAAAATCAAACTCAGAGTGGGATTAAAAAAAAACCCCATTTATCTAGAAGTCACCAACATTATCCACTATTGAATATTCTTCCATCTGCAACCTCCACCACTTCTCAAAAAACCCAAAAATATCCAAAATAGTAATTACAGTATACTTACAACTTAAATTATATTGTAAATTACAATAACATTTTTCATCATTCAAAGGAGACATTTTTCAAACTAATGTAATAATAATTTCTTTAAAATCCCATGGTACACTATGTTATGTGGGTTTAAATATGGACAGTTTACAAAAAATAACATTGAACAAATAACAGAGATACAATCATTGAAATATAACAATGAATCTTTGTCACTTACACAAATGGAAATACCAGAAGTGGTATAGCTCTAATAACAGTATCTTTATATGTCTGTGGCCAAAAGGAAAGATAGAACAGGAGAGCGCCTGCAACATATAGTATTATTGAGTAGATGATCAATGACCCTAGGTACTGTTTCTCTAGTTGTTGATCTTGTCGCTTAAATTTTAACAGTCTGCTAATATCAGCTTCAATCTCTTCAAGTATTTCCACTGTTGTCTTTTTCTTCTGTTGGAAAGAGAATATTGGATATCACATAGTTAATAATTGACAAGTTTTTAAATATTAAAAGTATGTGTGGTAAAGTCAAAGGGAAGCAGGCTGGTTGCCCCCCGGTATTTTGCCCCCCGGACATTTGCCCCCCGGACATTTGCCCCCCGGACATTTGCCCCCCGGACATT